>CM040932.1:13342256-13509756 GCA_023029165.1 Gobiocypris rarus | reverse complement strand
TGTGTGTGTGTGTGTGTGTGTGTGTGTGTGTGTGTGAGAGAGAGAGAGAGAGAGAGAGAGAGAGTGTGTGTGTAGCTCGTTTAGATAGAGATTCTGAATCATCTGCTCAGAGCTTTTTATCCACTAGATGTCAGTGTTTGATTCTATTTCATCATTGTGTAGCAAACCTATTTAGTTGTATTTTATTGCTACTTTATGAACTTAATCTGAATGTGGTTTACAATTTCATATATTGAAAATGATCAACACATTTACTAATGTGAATAAAATGCAGAAAAACAAACAGATCGACTGAGCAACAATAATGATATTAGTAGAAAAATAATGTGATACATATCACAAATCACATTTTTATGAAAGATAAGTGGTAATTATAATGAACATCATGCATTGTTCCTGGCACTGATAGGGTTACGAGACAATAAATTGTAAGAAATGACAGGTGAAAGCAACACGAGTTCTCATCTCATGTAGTAGACCCTATTTACAAAACACGAGTGCGGATGACGCTACACACGCGGAGGCGGGGTTAGCGTCCTGACGTCACACTACAGGGGCGTGGCCAGCGCGGGGGATTATTATGGTCCAGTTGCAGTGCGCGCAGTGCGAGAATGAGCGAGTGGAGCCGTGTTACACTCAACCTGCGGTGAGAAATGGATCATCATAACGCTTTATTATTTACATCTACTTCCTCCACGGACGTCTACGCAAAATCATCCCTTTAGATGGCATTTTCAACAGTGCATGCTCTGTGTGACTGACGGTAGGTGTCTGTGAATTGGGAACCTCCGATTATGGACAAATGAAAGGGACATCCTCTGAAAACTGGCAGTGTTTGACATCGGTGAGCTTTTTTTGAGCCATGCATGCTAATTTACATAGCATTTTTTGAAGGATTATTATGCATAAATTGTGTTTTGCAAACTGGAGAGCTCACTGGGATATCTCTACGCCTACATTTATCCAAACAGTGTGAATTGACTTTTTAAATCCTTCACAAAGTGTCGTTTTAGTATTCTGAGATATGGCTTTACCGGACAACGCCGTAGAGGAACTGGTCTTTCCAGAAATTATTGAACTAAATGTGGGGGGTCAGGTGTATATAACCCGCTACTCGACTTTAACGAGCGTGCCAGACTCCCTCCTGTGGGAAATGTTCAGCCAGAAGAGCACCAAGAGCCTGGCCCGTGACACCAAGGGTCGTTTTTTCGTCGACAGAGATGGCTTCCTGTTCCGCTACATTCTGGACTATATGCGGGACCAGCAGCTCGTCCTCCCGGACCATTTCCCAGAGCGAGGACGGCTTCAGCGGGAGGCCGAATTCTTCAACCTCCCAGAACTTGTGAAACTGTTGGCACCGAAGATCAGCAAGCAGAACTCTCTGGGCGACGAGGGGTGCCAGAGCGACCCCGAGGAGTCCTCTCCGAGCACCGACATCACCCGTAACCTGGCCTCCCTGGGGGCCGCCGCATGTTCAAATCTGGCTCCGGGAGACGGAAAGTGCTCCGGATTCATCACCATTGGCTACCGGGGCTCCTACACTCTCGGCCGTGACACTCAAACAGATGCCAAGTTTCGACGAGTGGCTCGGATTATGGTGTGCGGGAAGACTTCTCTTGCCAAGGAGGTTTTTGGGGAAACGCTGAATGAGAGCCGTGACCCTGACCGCCCCCCAGAGCGCTACACGTCGCGCTATTACCTAAAGTTTACTTTCTTGGAGCAGGCTTTTGACAGGCTGGCCGATGCTGGCTTCCACATGGTGGCCTGCAACTCCACAGGGACCTGCGCCTTCGCCCATGAGCAGACTGATGACAAAATCTGGGCCAACTACACCGAATACGTGTTCTACCGTGAGTGAACTTACACCTGTATCCCAGCGTCTCCTCCCTGCCTCCCAGACCAGAGATGTAGAAGCTTCTAGATCACAATCCCCCACCAGACTTTCCCATGCCTCTCACCCGCTGCGCTCATCTAACCCCATTGATCTTCCCCTCACCAAGAGACTGCCTTCCCCTTTGCTTTTGAGAAACACAAGCTGTTGCTATATTTTGTCGAGCTAAAGGTCGGAAATGAACTGCTAATCTAAAGGCTTGAGCCATTTAAAAGGGCTTCTCTAATGTCAGTCAAATTGTTGGACGTATTATAAAGCTTTTGGCCATTGTTTCATAAAAAAGTATATGTGATTTTTGGTCATTATCATCATGTTTAATGGGCCCAAAGAAGAGGGAATCCACTAGGCTTTAAAAAGGTTAGGTAAGGTTACTTTAAGGTGACGTAGTTACACATGTACTTACTATAGTAATAATCCCCATTGGCTAGTACATTTTATAGTTTACTCGCCAGACTGATATACTATTTATATATACAGCTCTGGAAAAAATTAAGAGACCACGTAACATTGATTTCTCTGTATTTATTAGTGCTGTCAAATCGATAATCACAATTAATCGCATCCAAAATAAACGTTTTTTAAGTGTGTGTACTGTGTATAATTATTATGCACACATTTATGTATATATTTAAGAAAAATGTTATATTTATATATATAAAATATACATATTTATATAATTTATTATATGAATGAGTGTGTATTCAAATATACATAACACAGTACACACTCATATATTATGTAAACAAACTTTTATATATTGCGATTAATCGTCTGACAGCCCTAATATATATATATATATGAATACATATTTAATATTTTAACTGAACTTAGTCAAAGGTGGTGATGCTTAAGATATTGTTGGTCATTCAGTGTTTCTGTAAAAAAATTGATAATAGTAATTATTAATAAGATAATACTACTACTAATAACAATATACAACGCACTAAGGATTGATGAGCTGCTGTGTTCATGAATATTAATCACGTTGTCTGCGTTCGCTCGAACTGATTTGCTGAAATCAAAACAGGGACGGTAATAGATGAGCGCCAGCCAATGAGATCGCCGTTTGCGCATTAGCTCCGCCCACTTCTGGAGAAACCAGCATCTCTTCTGCTTGTTGTTAAATGCTGAATAATTCCAAATGAACTCACAACAAAGAATATTGTTTACATGTAGCATGTTGATTCTGCAGTGTATGTAAGACACACCATAGGTCTCTCTCTTAGCATGCGTGTGTGTGTGTGTGTGTGTGAGAAACACACACGAGTTTACGGTACATCAGGTACGCTGCGCATTTGTTGAGCTGAATTGAAAAAGTAGTGTTTAGCAAGTGAAAATATATCTATGCTAAACTTATTCTTTGCCTCTAACACACACCCACTGGCGAGTAAAATCGAAGCGTTTATTAGCCAATGGCTAATGATACACACTATTTAGTCGCCCACAGTGAAGATTTACTCACATTGTAGAGGGTTGAACAAACCCTAACCGTAACTATAGTAAGTACATGTAGATAATGAATACTACTCAGTACTTATTTAAGTAATTACAAAGTAACTGTTACATCAAAATAAAGTGTAACTACAGGTTATAAAACCCTCTTTACAAATTCAAGTGTCACTAGCCGTGTTTCCATTACCCTTCAGATTGCGCAAATTGACATTGCGAATTGAAAATACGCCCAATGGAAACGCATCACTCGGGTGGTGGTTTTTCAGGCAATTTGAAAAAGGACATTTTTACACATTTAAAGGTCACCTGGCGTACGTAAAAGTCGATAATTTTTTACATATGACAGTATGTTTGGACAGAAGACGAGACAGAGTCCTTTATTAAACTCAAAAGACGCAAGAATTACGGAAATACTGGATTCTAGACAAAGAAATACAGCATTATCATGAAGACCTTGAAGCAGACATGAGGGAGAAACACCCATAAACACTTCATACAAGTATAAGGTGCTTTCCTGCCGTTAAAGCTTGGATAACACGCATACGTCTTCCACTAAAAATAATGGCTAGTGCGGCGGCTGGGATATACATAAACCTACCAACATATGTGGTATAATTTTTGGAATGACTTATCACCAGAGGAAAAAGAAACTAGTTTTAGTCGCATAATAGTCCGTTTTTTAATCGACATTTAGAAAACAACGCTCAAGTTTTGCGTAAATCTGTAATGGAAACGCGGCTAGTGTAATAATACAGATAATATGGAATATTGCAATGGACAAAAGTGTATTCATGTGTCTATTTTAGTTTGTAACTAGCATTACACATCTAGTGAACAGTGTCAAGGCAGGTTATTAAGTGAGTAGGCATTAACTGGGCAGAATGAACGTATCAGGACTGCGTAGAAGCTGTCAGTGTTTTATTTGTGTGAGGTTAGAGGATGCGACTGCGAACACTCACGCTTTATTTTCAGGAGTTTCCAGTTCAGTCGAGCCATAGCCTCATCCTATTGTTAATTATCAGTTTCTAATTTTTCATATACTAATATTATTGTTGTGTCTTTTTAAATGTATCTTATTCAACTGATAATACATATACATGAATATGGATCATCAATTAAATTCAGTAATTGATGTGTGGATATTTAAGTGACACCATATATTTTTGATTTATGAAGATGAGATTAGTTATTTTTGTGATTTGTGTCTTTTAGAGCTTTAAATTCCAGGTATTTCCTACAAACACATCCAATGTAACCTCAGGCTTGAATTATAAACTGTAACACGCAGTCTGACAGTGGGCTTTAGTTATGAGATGCCATTTGGGATCAACCAGTAATTTATTTTATGTCAATCAGAAATTAAATTAATCCCTTAATCTTAACTCTTTCCCGCCAGCTCTAGCGTTCATTTTCACAGTCATTTCATGGCCTGCTGAATATTTTTTTGTGTGAATATATGTGAACATGCAATATGTCCAAAGAAAGAACAGATCCTCTGCTTTTAAGCATAAAAAACAGTTTTATTCTAGCTTCATGCATTCTTGAATGTTGGTAAATTTCATTAAAAAAGCAACATTTTGAGCAAAAAGCTGAGAAAATCCTGTTCTCTGGATCGGATTGATAAACACCCCAAATCTTCACAGTCCTGTAGCTCGTCCTGGGTCGACATTTCATTCAGTAACATTAGAAAGTTTTGATTTATAAGCTGTTTATTGTTGGTGATTGCGTTGTTTTACATATGCATGTGATTACATATGCTATCACATGTTTCTGCTTCTTCTTCTTCACTGTGTTACTCTTTCAGAAGTTGTGTCCTGGAAACCTGGAAATTCAGTGTTTGGCGGGAAAGAGTTAATTTCCTGATAGAAGGTTATGCTCGGCATTGTTTATAGTGCTAGCCTCAAAGTGTCTTTCTGAAAGCATGAATAAAACATAATTATTCAACAAGTATTTTGTCCTAAATATGAAACAAATGTGTGTATTTAATGTATTTGCACATTATCAAGACAGGCCAAAAAATGTTATACTGTACAAACACATTTCCTGTCACATCAATAAAATGAAGTCAAGTTTAAATGAAAGCAACAGTGAATGCTGTATTTAGACATGGCAGTGTTTCATGTCTCAATTTCGGAGCCTCATTCATGAGAGAAATTTCTATATTGAATACCAATTTGCATGCATAAAATATTAGGGGCCATGCAGATTTACTAACAGCGCAAACCCTCTTTTGGCATTAAAAACTACTGTCAGGATTTATTAAAGACACAGTGATAAATTAGCGCTGCAAAGGTGTGGACAGGGTTATTTTTGCGGCTGACCTTATTGCATATGCATTTGTAGGAGATTCCCTTTCAGACACATTTAAGGGAGGAGAGTATTTAGATTAATCATGCAAGATGATTTACTAAGGATTGTGCTAGTCAATTTACTGGTGTATGCACCATTATTTACCGCCCAAAAAAGCATGTCTTAAACCAGACGCTAACGGGCAGATTGTGTTGGTCATAATGAAAATGATCCGGCTGCGTCTGTGTTTATTCATTTGTGCGTCGTCAGTAGATCACGCGCAGAACTGTCCACTCCCATCTGCGCTTTTATGGGATTATGCTTTCATGCTAATTTGCCCTGTTTAATAGGCTGAGGGCCAGATTTACTAAACAGGGAAAATTAACATGAGAGCGTGATTCCAAAAAGCGAAATTCCTGTCCGATGGGACGGAAGAACACATACGCAGCCGTATAATTTCCATAATGACCAATGAAATCTACCCGTTAGCGTCTGGTTTAAAGGATTAGTTCTTCAAAATGAAAATTTCCTGATATTTTACTCACCCCAATCTCATCATTTATGTCTTTCTTTCTTCAGTTGAATAGAAATTAAGTTTTTTGAGGAACACATTCCAGGATTTTTCTCCACATAATGGACTTCAATGGTAACCAACGGTTGAAGGTCCAAATCAATGCAGTTTCAAAGGAAGGGCTTCAGAGGCTCTGCACGATCCCAGACGAGGGATAGGGGCTTATTCTAGAGTAACCATCTGCCATTTAAAAAATATTTTTACTCCCGCCTACATCTAGTGTGACCTTTTCGACGTGATTGCGCAATCACTGGTGACCGCAGAGCAGCGCAAGAGTCAAAATTCAGCACAGCACTGGTAAAAAAAATATTTAAGAAGGCCTTAAAGGATTAGTTCACTTCAAAATTAAAATGTCCTGGTCTTTTACTCACCCCCATCTCATCCAAGATGTTCATGTCTTTCTTCAGTCAAATAGAAATTATGTTTTTTGAGGAACACATTCCAGGATTTTTCTCCACATAATGGACTTCAATGGGAACCAACAGTTGAAGGTCCAAATCAATGCAGTTTCAAAGGAAGGGCTTCAGAGGCTCTGCACGATCCCAGACGAGGAATAGGGTCTTGTCTAGTGAAACATTGTATCCTTGGAATCTAGACGCACCCTAGCGGTAGCAAATGTAATGGGTTGTCTAGCATCTCTTCGTTGGCTTGCAGCATGAAAAACCAAACTCTAGTCAGGCCAATCACATTGTGTATAGAGTCAGTGGGCGGGCTTAACATAATGACGGCAGAGTTGCCCATATCCGACGGCACTGAAGTCATTCTTAAAAAAGGAAGATATGTTTTGCTGACCGGATACGGCAAAAGTTTAATCTATCAACTAGCTCCTCTGGTGGGAAAACGCATAGGACCCAGCCACAACCCGCTTGTGATTGTTGTCTCACCACTGATAGCGCTCTGGTTGCTTGTAGCGCTGTCCAATTGTGTGCAGAGGGAATTTAAATAGACAACTGTTTATCCCGCCCCTCGGATTGATCCCTGCCAATGGTGTGTTCCCAGACCCAACATCTTGACGTGGGTCTGACTTGTCAGGCTAGAAACATCGGTCATTAAAAAAAAAAAAACCTGAAATGCGCAACTTCGGTGTTGTTGTTCTTCACGGCGTACAACGTCATCTCATCGGAAAGGTCCGTGACGTACGTGTAAGTACCAACCCAGTGCCGAAAAACTCCATCTCACGTTCTCCTCCAACTTTAAAGCTGTCAGACATCGTTGTTTTACCTTTATTTTTTATAAATAAACAAATATCTGGCACAGAGCCAGAAAACACAATTTCCCTTGACTACTAACGTCCACAGCGACACAGTGTGCAAAATCCATGAAAACCGTCTTTACTGCTTTTTGGTATAAATTCGTGCTCTTTTGTCCATTCCGGATTAAATTTGGTCTGACATTTCGGCATTTTAATGCAGTGTTAATTTTGACAGCAAATTTTGATTTAGTTTTAGTCATAGTCTTTTGACGAAAATGCCATTTAGTTTTAGTCTTATTTTAGTCACCTGAATTGTTTTTAGTTTTAGTCTAGTTTTAGTCGACTAAATATCAAAAGATTTTAGTTAAATTGTAATGCATTAATTGAGCATTTAAGCATTACATAATCAACCGTTACTTGAACTGACAATGTGACATCATTGTGTTTTTGACATTAAAAATAAACGAAAGAGAGCTCAATTCACTTTTTTTGGTTTGTTTAAAAAAAAAACATCTATATATTTTTTATAACTTTGTATTTCTGTTTTAGTTAGTATATTAGGTTAAACTAAAGCTTCAAGTTTGTTTATTTATTTAAGTAATGGAGAATTAATTTTTTTAATGGTTTTATGTAACTATTATAACCCTGATACTGAATATGTGGCAAATACTGGTCTTTCCTCCTGACTATGAATTAAATGGGAATTAAATTAAATACAGTTTATAATGTAACCAAAAACTAATATATAATGTGTGACTTTTAATTATAATCAAGCTCGGACTAAACCGGGACTCTTATTTTGAAACGCATTAATATTGCAGTTGCAGCTGCTCTTTCAGGTTCAGATGAGGGAGATAAAATATGCATTGTTACAAACGTCTAAAACATATTACTATATAAACATCATCAAGTCAACATTGTCCTTATTCATCAGCATTAATTCGTAAACAATTGCCTGACATAAATGTGTGTTATTGATTGATTGAGCCGCTCTGAAGCGCTGTATTGGAGATGCGTGAGCCTGGAGAAGCTCAACAGCGCCGTGTTTTACCAGCTGTTAGATTGTTCGTTTCGTTTTTATCCGTTGACGAAAATGACAGTAGATTTTCGTCATAGTTTTTGTCATCCAACACTAGTTTTTATTTAGTTATCGTCTCGTTTTCGTCAGTGAAAAAAGGTCGTTGACGAAAATTATGACGAAAAATATTCGTCAACGAAATTAACACTGTTTTAATGTTATGATATGACGTAGCCAGCACGTGGACGTGGAGGCTTGTTTACGTTTTTAACCAATGATATATCAGATATTTATTTGACACCACTTTCAGCTAATCATTTGTTTGATTAGAGATCTTACAGCTTTAGAGGCTATGCTGCTGCGTCCCAATAAAGATTCTACAGCGGGGGTTTTATTAGGTTGATTAAGCTTAACTCCAAAAAGGAGGGTAAGTGAGTGTCCGGCTTGAGGTTGTGCTGGACAGGGGGCTAAAAATCCGGACTGTCCGGCCAAAATCTGGATGTATGGCCACCAACGTGATGGCAACATACGCCGTGAAGAAGAACAACATCGATGTCGAGCGTTCGTGGTTAAAAAATATTAAAAATAAAAAGTGGTGGTTTCACTAGATAATTCCTTGTCTGGGATCGTGCAGAGCCTCTGAAGCCCTTCCTTTAAAACTGCATTGATTTGGACCTTCAGCCGTTGGTTCCCATTGAAGTCCATTATGTGGAGAAAAATCCTGGAATGTTTTTCTCAAAAAACCTAATTTCTTTTCTACTGAAGAAAGAAAGACATGAACATTTTAAATGAGATGGGGGTGAGTAAATTATCAGGAAATGTTCATTTTGAAGTGAACTAATCATTTTAAAGACATGCTTTTTTGGGCGGTAAATAATGGCTCAAATACCAGTAAATTAACTCACACAAACTCACTTATGGCGCTTTTCCACTACACAGTACCAGCTCGACTCGTCTTGCCTTTGTTTGGTTTTCCACTGTGTAATAGTTGTACCTGTTCCTGCTTCCAGGTACTTTTTTCCGTATCACCTCCGGCGAGGTTCTAAGCGAGTTGAGGCGATACTAAAATGTGACGTGAAAACGCCGCAGACTGCTGATTGGTCAGAGAGAATCGTCACTACTCACTGCATCTTCATTTCGCGCGCCAGACGGAGTATCCTGAATAACCGCGCCATTTTTAAATAGTTCGGCCAGAGATTGCGTGATATACTCATTACTATTATGGCAGCTCGGAAGAATACGCTCGTGGTCAAACGAGGAGGTGCAGCCTTTCCTTCGTTTGGTTAGCGGGTGTGTGTCGCGTAGAAGACTACGTCACAGCAGTTTCCTGCAGTGTTGCTATGACATCCAGGTACAATTGTGGAGGTACTATTTGCGATGGAAAACGGGGCGAAAAGCGAGCCGAGCCAAACCGAGACAAGCTGGTACTGGTAATGGAAAGGCGGCATTAGTAAATCACCTTGCGTGATTCATTTAAATACTCTCCTGCCATAAGTTTTGAGTCTGAAAGGGAATCTCCTACAAATGCATATGCATGAAGATCAGATGCAAAAATAACCCTGTTAAAGCCTTTTCAGCGCTAATTTATAACTGCATGTCTTTAGTAAATCCTGACAGTAGTTTTTAACGCCAAAAGAGGGTTTGCGCTGGAGCAAGCTGTTAGTAAATCTGGCCCTAAGCCTAGTAAAAACAGTCAGAAACAGCATGAGATTCACTGAACTAAGTTTTATTTTTATTCCGTCTTATAATCACTAGTAGCAGTCTTTTGAAGGGTGAATTTGGCAGATCTGCTTTGCTTAGAAAAGTGGAAGCATTAGATCAGATTATTCAATCCTTGCCCCCCAAAGTCTCTTCTCCCTGTACCCTCAGTTATCATGCTTCTTCCCAGTTTCTCTCTTTCATTTTGCTCTTGCGTTCTCTCCACCGAGACTTCAAAGCGTGAACATATGATGAAAACCAGGACAGACCTATAACCAGCTCAGTCAAAGCAGATTACCCAACCAGCCTTTGTGTTGCTGTGTCTAATCTATCTAATTAAGATTGTGCCGGCACACTGAGCAGCTCACATTTTACTCCAGTGAGGGAACAACACGTTCATATATCTTTACAGCTCGGTTATTATGTAAGCGATTGAAAAATTCAAACAGATGACCTGAGATCACTGACATGAGAGCTGAAGCTGTGCAGGAGTCTGAAACATCAACATCCCTGAGCTGGTGTATGACGAGAGGAAGTGAACTAGACAGGCAGACTTTACCTCAGGCCTGAACTCAGTACAGCCAACCATCTCAACCACTGTTGCAAAGCTCATGGATCCTGCGATTTAATGCAATGATAAACACTGCATAGGCTGAATCAGATGGAGCTGAAGGATCATTTGGCACATCTGGCCATTGGCCCGAGACACTGGGACAGATTTCAGCATCCCTGCGACCCTACAAGCATACTTTCTTAATACACGTTCCTGGTCTTATTGCATTCTAAAAAACACTGGGTTAAAAACAACACAATTGTGGGTAAATATAGGTCAGAACACATGTTGGGTTAATTTTACCCAGCAAATTGGGTTGTTTATTTAACCCAGCATAGTTGTTTCATGTTTACTATAATACTTGCTTTTTTATTTTTTATTTAGTTCATACATGAATTAATGTCTAAGGATTAACTTAAATCCTTTAAACGTTTTTTAAATACCCCCACAACCACTGGGTTGCGTGATAATTCCTTTATTTTACAGTATAGCATAGTTTATATGGTTTTTAATACATTAATGGCGTACATTTAATCACGTTTAACAAATATTAGCAGTAAAAATTAAACATTTAGAAATAATTCAAGTGTAATCGACCAGTCTCTGTTAGTCTGTTTCCACCGTAACGGAGCTGGATCGTAAAACTACCCAAACACTGGGTTGTTACGTCTGACCCAGGATCTGAGTTACACAAAACTGCCCAAACACTGAGTTGTTACGTCTGACCCAGGATCTGAGTTACACAAAACTACCCAAACACTGGGTTGTTACGTCTGACCCAGGATCTGGGTAACACAAAAACTACCCAAACACTGGGTTGTTACGTCTGACCCAGGATCTGAGTTACACAAAACTACCCAAACACTGGGTTGTCACGTCTGACACAGGATCTGGGTAACACAAAAACTACCCAAACACTGGGTTGTTACGTCTGACCCAGGATCTGAGTTACACAAAACTACCCAAACACTGGGTTGTTACGTCTGACCCAGGATCTGGGTAACACAAAAACTACCCAAACACTGGGATTGTTACGTCTGACCCAGGATCTAAGTAACACAAAACTACCCAAACACTGGGTTGTTACGTCTGACCCAGGATCTGGGTAACACAAAAACTACCCAAACACTGGGATTGTTACGTCTGACCCAGGATCTGAGTAACACAGAAACTACCCAAACACTGGGTTGTCACGTCTGACCCAGGATCTGAGTAACACAAAAACTACCCAAACACTGGGTTGTCACGTCTGACACAGGATCTGGGTAACACAAAAACTACCCAAACACTGGGTTGTTTCTGACCCAGGATCTGAGTTACACAAAACTACCCAAACACTGGGTTGTTACGTCTGACCCAGGATCTGAGTTACACAAAACTACCCAAACACTGGGTTGTTACGTCTGACCCAGGATCTGGGTAACACAAAAACTACCCAAACACTGGGATTGTTACGTCTGACCCAGGATCTAAGTAACACAAAACTACCCAAACACTGGGTTGTTACGTCTGACCCAGGATCTGGGTAACACAAAAACTACCCAAACACTGGGTTGTTACGTCTGACCCAGGATCTGAGTTACACAAAACTACCCAAACACTGGGTTGTTACGTCTGACCCAGGATCTGGGTAACACAAAAACTACCCAAACACTGGGATTGTTACGTCTGACCCAGGATCTGAGTAACACAAAAACTACCCAAACACTGGGATTGTTACGTCTGACCCAGGATCAGAGTTACACAAAACTACCCAAACACTGGGTTGTTACATCTGACCCAGGATCTGGGTAACACAAAAACTACCCAAACACTGGGTTGTTACGTCTGACTCAGGATCTAAGTAACACAAAAACAACCCAAACACTGGGTTGTTACGTCTGACTCAGGATCTAAGTAACACAAAACTACCCAAACACTGGGTTGTTACGTCTGACTCAGGATCTAAGTAACACAAAACTACCCAAACACTGGGTTGTTACGTCTGACTCAGGGTCTGGATTACACATAAACTACCCAAACACTGGGATTGTTACGTCTGACCCAGGATCTAAGTAACACAAAACTACCCAAACACTGGGTTGTTACGTCTGACTCAGGATCTAAGTAACACAAAACTACCCAAACACTGGGTTGTTATGTCTGACTCAGGATCTAAGTAACACAAAACTACCCAAACACTGGGATTACGTCTGACCCAGGATCTAAGTAACACAAAACTACCCAAACACTGGGTTGTTACGTCTGACTCAGGATCTAAGTAACACAAAACTACCCAAACACTGGGTTGTTATGTCTGACTCAGGATCTAAGTAACACAAAACTACCCAAACACTGGGATTGTTACGTCTGACCCAGGATCTAAGTAACACAAAACTACCCAAACACTGGGTTGTTACGTCTGACTCAGGGTCTGGATTACACATAAACTACCCAAACACTGGGATTGTTACGTCTGACCCAGGATCTAAGTAACACAAAACTACCCAAACACTGGGATTGTTACGTCTGACCCAGGATCTAAGTAACACAAAACTACCCAAACACTGGGTTGTTACGTCTGACTCAGGGTCTGGATTACACATAAACTACCCAAACACTGGGATTGTTACGTCTGACTCAGGATCTAAGTAACACAAAACTACCCAAACACTGGGTTGTTATGTCTGACTCAGGATCTAAGTAACACAAAACTACCCAAACACTGGGATTGTTACGTCTGACCCAGGATCTAAGTAACACAAAACTACCCAAACACTGGGTTGTTACGTCTGACTCAGGGTCTGGATTACACATAAACTACCCAAACACTGGGTTGTTACGTCTGACTCAGGATCTAAGTAACACAAAACTACCCAAACACTGGGTTGTTACGTCTGACCCAGGATCTACGTAACACAAACACTAAAAAAATGACCCAAAAGGCTCAACCCAGGATATGGGTAGAAAAAATAACCCACGATTTTTTAGAGTGTGTGCATCATCATTGCATTATATTCCAAAGAAGAAGAAAAAAAAAGTTATGGGACACAGACTCATCACAATCCTATCTCTTCCCTGTTTAATTTGGAAATGGGCTGTAAATGCCATTTCATGTCGACCTTACGTGTGTGGTGGATGTATATTACAGCAGGTGGGATTTTAAACGCATCTAAGCACTGAATGATTTAGCTGTGGCAGTGTAACTGTCGATCGTTCACTCTGGCCAGCGGTATAATTTGTTGCATTGTGTGCTCATGTTATTTATAGGGTTCAGGCGCAGCTGTTAAGCCATTCGGCCTGCCTACGAACTCCAGTGAGCCAACGTCGCAATCATCATAGGCATTGAGGGGGATATATCCTCCCAATAAACATAATGGGATTTTTAATCACAATGACCGATTCTTAGACTCTTCCACTTGATTCAACCTAATCATCCACATCCTTGCATGAAAACACACAGCTCTCGGTGTGATGGTGCTTCAGTGGAGCAGCTTTACTAATTAAAATCGGCAGTGACAGGGAGGGGCTTGAAACTTATCTGCTGAGGCTGAGAAAGAGAGAGGCCCCTGGGCTGATGATCTGTGCTTTTCTTTTGCTCCCTTCTGTTTTAGCTCTTTGTACGTAAGGAAAGACTTACAAGGGCCGTAACCACCATAGACACTGAGGGGGACAAGTCCCCCCCAATAATCAGAAATGGCCAAACTGTCCCCTCCAACACTTGATATTCTCGATGCTGCTCTGGTGCGCTCCATTACACACTTCTCTGTTTATTGTTAGGATAACAACGAGTTTTAAAAGTTATATTTTAGGCTGCCCTGTCTCAGCCGGTGCCCATCAATGTCAGCATGACTGAGATGGCCAATCAAATTAAAGTAGGCGGGGCTTACTGTTCACAAAGGACTAGTGCGAATTCCAACGCAACGCTTTAGCTTTACTACTGAAAGAGTGCGTGGTAAGAGACAAGTAGCTTAATATTTGACAACTGTTCTATAATCAAAATGTGTAAAGCTGACAGTAATATCCAGTCAATCAACTTCATAAAATTTTGCCTTTGTGAAGAGAAAATATGAATCATGATTCATGTAGTTCATAACTGAATGTGGCGAGACAAGAAACATTTTGACATATTAGACATGGGCATTAAAATGTGAAAGTTTCCGTCTTCTCTGGGTTTTCTACTCAACTATGTCTCAAACTGTTCAGATTTGCAGTGATTCAGACACTTCTTGTCAAATTCTTTCGAATCCAAATGATCTGAGCAACAAAATCACAATATGTGCCATAAATTAGAACAATAGACAATCTATAGGGATCTTAATGGTGTCAGCTAAGAAACCAATAAGATTAGCCTGGATGCCAGCCAAATTTAGCCCCGCCCACAATTTTTTTTGCTTGGGCAGTTCGGTCTGGACTCGCTCCATAGAGGAGTTATTATGCCTGAACAGAAACTGTTCGGACCAATGAAATTGTCAGGGCGGGCTTTAGACGATGATGGACAGATGATCAACAGTAACGTAATCATCCACGTCATCAAAGGCACTTTGGGTTGAATTTGCTCTTATCCTAAACGGAGAACTTGTTCATATATGCATTCACCTTCACTATTTCTCTCAGAAACGATGATCGTGTTGGTAAGTACTCTGTGTATCCTTAAATTATTTTATTACAACACTGGAAAAGACCGTTTACACTCATCTTTTTCTTCTAGCATTACTTAATCCAGCGCGCGTGCAGACAGGGTTGCCACGTTTTTTTGCAATGTCGCGCACAATTGCTACTCAAAACTATAGCCCAAGACAATAACTTTCCGGGGGGTTCTCCGCATTTGGTTGGCAAAATATGTTATTTTGGCAAGGTTGCCTGCTAAAATTCGCATTCCTGGGTTTATATAATCACATAATTGGGGTCGCTTCAACCCGCGGACATGGAGAAAACACGGACTTGGCAACACAGTGCAGTTGAGTTCTGATGACATTTGACAACTAACGTTACGCGTCGCTCCGTTGCTCTGATTGGTTGTCGGTCTGTCCAATTGAGGTCTTTCCTGGCTCGGTTGAAACACGCCCCATAATCAAAGCCCAATGGAGCGGTACCAGACTCATATTCTGACTAGAATTGAGTATGGCCAGGCCAGGCTACAATAAGATCCTCCTCAAACTGAAACGCCTATATAGAATCAAATAGTAAAATGCAATAGAATTGTATTTGATTCGGGTGCAGTTCATGTGAACTCTGATATGGTGCACAAGTGAAAGCAATCCTAACTTGACAGGGTTGCCAACTCTCACGCATTTGGCGTGAGACACACACACTCAGGCTCTGTCTCACGCTCTCACTCTTCCCAAGTAAATCTCACGCCAAATTGCCAAACCTGCTTTTACTATGGAACTTTTTTTTATATACGAAATTCAAACAATTTTGGCACACTTAATGTGGCATAAAAGTTAAAGCCTTGCTAGTTAAAGTTGCGACAAAACAGTGCAGCTAATAGATTTGAATGGCTTAAGCCGATAGACAACAGTTTCACTATACAGGTATTTGCAGCGATTTTTGGTAAACAGTACAGCATAGTGTGCATTGATTATTACGTCAACCACATTTACAGTATCATTTTATTATGGAGAGTGGTGGAGATGCAATGTTGTTAACATTAAAGCTACACTGTGTGATATTTTCCCCCATCTAGCGGTGAAAAGGTATATGACCATCCAGTGAATATTAGTTTCTGTTCCTCTCAATTCCGATTTCGTTTTAACTCCTACGGTGGCCGATTTAGTCCAAGATTAACATGGCTTCCAGTTCGACCTCGTCCATGAGTGTTCCTTCTAGTGATCCTCCATCAGCAACAGACTTTCAAAAAGGCTTTCAGGTTTTCATATATCACTCTCAAGCAATCCCCCTCTTCACATTCGACACGGTGCCATCGAGTGTTAAAACACCAAAGGCGAAGCTTGAATTTACGGGTTTGTCCCTCTTTGGCTACTGTACTTTCAAGATGGAGGGGCAACATGGCAACGCGCATTCGAACCCCTCACCCGTATGTATTTTCAATGGCATATTATACACTTACGAGAATACTTTATTACTTGAAAGAAGTAAATATACATTAATTAGCACATATATTTCATAAGGAACTAAGTGTTTTTAGCTAAGAATAAACAAAAAAAAGTTACACAGTGTAGCTTTAATGTTTTTCTTGTATTTAGCCCTCAGGTATTCCTTACTAATTGGCCACACTTACACTCATTGGTCATATACACCTTAAATATTTTTCAATTAAATATTTATTGAATATTTTGAGGAGATCTTCTGGTACTAAATACTATTTGTGCAATAATTATGGTCCATTAATGACCACTTAAAACATTTTTCTTCTAATATTTGTATTATTTATATTACTATTAGTGTGGTAATTAAGGTTCAAATGGAGAATTTCAATGCAAAGAGGCAAATTTTGTGGCTGGAAAAATTTCATTTGTAATGCCATAACCCACTAGGTGCCTGAAGGGCTTTTTAACAACTATAAATATAAATGTATATGTAGGCCTATTTAGTCTAGTTGCTCCAAAAAGTATTGCAAATCATAACTGCTTACTTATCTTAATGTTTTGCATTTGAAAAAATATTTAGACATTATCAAACACTAGATTTCTTTAAATGTTACATTTTAAAACGTTAATACGTTAATAACTTGCATCCTAATATTTTTAATGATACTTAAATAAGCACACACAGGTGAATATTAATGAATTAATTAATGCCTACATCTGCATTTAAAATAATGCCAATAAGGCAAACTTATTTTTCCTTATATGTACAGTAGGCTTTATAGATATGAATTGATACTAAATCAAGATCGAAATCGATATGTGTGGCAATCACACCCCAACAACAACAAAAAAATCTCACTCCAACCTGAACTTAAAAGTTGGCAACCCTGACTTGATGATGTACAGTTTGCATTTTGCAATATTTGCATGTTCCCATTTATATTATTAGCCTATTTAAGATTACAATCATAGTATGGTGCATTCGTCTTTTTGCTCATCTCCAAATAAATGTCTTTCGGAGCACCTCACATTCTCTGGATCTCATGCAGTGCATAGTTCTGGACAAATACTTCAATAATACAGTGAAGATGGTGTCCTCTCCTCCTGACATACAGTAGTAACATACTCAGTTACATACTCATAAAGATGATGCAAAAATACCACAGTTCACAACTAAATAACACACAATGAAAGAAGACTTGTGGGGGCAGAGGCATGTGGGAGGATTTGAACTCCGGTTCAGACTGAGCAACTGAACCATTGAAAACAGCATCTTAAAGAATTAAATCCATAAGAAATCTTTAAGAGGTGAAACGCACACAAAACTGTGAAATGTCTCCGTTACATGAGTAACCCTGGCTGCCTGACTATAGATGCAAAGTGCAAGAAGGAACAAACAATCATAGCCACATGTACCTTAACAGCCGATCTAAAGACAAATCCCATATTCTAGATCTGCTCTGATCAGGATGCTCCTTCAGGGGAGACACCAGATCCAAGAACCAAAGCCTGTCACAATGGAAACAACCTCAGTTCGTGACTCAGGGTGTTTCAATGGGGAGTCTGTCACTGCAAGAGGATCATGACAGACGCCTTATTAGTGGGTTGGAGAAAGCCTATCGCGCATGAGGCTTATAGTATCGTTCTGTGCCTGTGTGTCACAGACCTTCTTGAATGGGTGATTGAGCAGCAGGGAAAACCCTCCCAGACCGGGTGAATACAAGCCCTGACTCAATATACGGGGCCCAGTACATGTCATAGGGATACTGTCGGAAATTACGTAAATGAGACACATCTCCTGATGGCATCATTGCATGGAGTACGAGCGAGAAGATTCAAGACACACAGTCTGCTGTTGCCCGAAACTCTGAAGACTCTGGGACTGACAGAACAGAATCTAGTGGGAGGAAAGGCAAATACACTTCTGCTGTTTGAAGCAGTCCCTTAAAGTGGGCCAGTCCTCCATTTCCAGGCCATTTGATTAGGAATGGCCCTCTGGACACACAGGATGGGAAACATTAGGCCCTGTTTACACCTGGTATTAAGATGTGTTTTGGTTGATTTGTTTGGTGGGAGGTATAACTTCCTGGTCTCGTCGTTCGGCTAGCGGCCCTAGCAGACGTTAGCTGCAACATACATGTAAACAAAAAAGTTAAATTAACTTAAATTAATTTGTTACATTTATATAGCGCTTCTCTGGGTACTCAAAGCGCTTTACATATAGAAGGAGGGGGGGGGGGTGTCTCCTCAACCACCACCAATGTGCAGCACCACCTGATGATGCGACGGCAGCCATATTGAGGCAGAACGGCCACCACACACCGGCTGATTGGTGGAGAGGAGACCGAGTGATGAGCCAAATCAGTGTATGTGGAGGATTAGGAGGCCATGATGGACAGAGGCCAATGGGCAAATTTGGCCAGGATGCCGGGGTTACACCCCTACTTTTTTTATGATGGACATACTGGGATTTTTAATGACCACAGAGAGTCAGGACCTCGGTTTAACGTCTCATCCGAAGGACGGTGCTCTCTTAGAGTATAGTGTCCCCATCACTATACTGGGGCGTTAGGACCCACACAGACCACAGGGTGAGCGCCCCCTGCTGGCCTCACTAACACCTCAACCAGCAGACACCTGGTTTTCCCAGTTGGTCTCCGATCCAGGTACTGACCAGGCTCAGCCCTGATTAGCTTCAGTGGGAAACCAGTCTTGGGCTACAGGGTGGCTGCTGGCCATATCACTGTGTGAGGATTAACGTGAGACTACAGACATTTTCCTCTTTGCACAGTAATAATTTGATAGGAATACAATACAATACAAACTTTACTTTCATTCAGGAGTTTTCTCTCAGAACAGAACACAAAATGACCATTGACAAATATATCCAGTTTTAACCGGTTTGGTATAGACTACCCAACATTGGGTTACACTGACCCAGCACTGGTATGTTAGAGAAAAAACTACCCAGCACTGGTTAAAAATAACCCAATATAAAACTACCCAGCACTGGTTAAAAATAACCCAATATAAAACTACCCAGCACTGGTTAAAAATAACCCAGCATGTAGGCTGAACCCAGCATTTGGTTAAAAAAATTGGTTAAAAGGCATTTTTTAGAGTGTAGAAAAACAGCAACGGCCTGTGAGGCAAATGTGGTACTTAAGAAGCATTTGTTGATTTCGCTGCTGGCTGGAGGTTCCACACAATGGAAATATAAAGCTCTACGTGGGTTGCAGGAAACATGATACATCCAATAATGAAATAATAAATCCAAGGCTTCTCAAAAAGCACGGGCAGATAAACCGTCTTCCTGAAGAACAGAAATCTGAGGATTAATAGCACGGACAGATTCTTTTGAGGATCTAGTTTGTGGCATCGGCCAATGAATTGCCATACACAACCTGGAGGGTGTTCCCATAGTCAAGTGAGTCTATGAAAGGGAACTGAATGAAGGCAGCGTCAGATTTGAAACTGCAATCTAGAAGCAAGCATGCTGGGAATCACCTCAACCATCTGGAGTCTTGAGCCTTTAATCTGTCCTCTAACAGTCAATAATCTCAAAAAAGCTCTATCCTCAGTCGCCTGACCCGAGAAGATTTACAAGTATGGGCTCTTACCTCTGGCTGCGTGAGACTTGTGCAACGTCACAGCTTTATACAGAGAAGCCGAATTTAGGATTTTAGCTAGATTACTGTTTATTTTCATCTTTCTATTTAGATCAATCCATTTCTATTGCATACATTCGCACGCATACTGTGAGTCAGATTGAGACGGGCATGTGCGTAGCGCGTTAAGAATCCGTCACGGTACAGGCAGCTGTCAATGCAGATAAACAAGAGACTCTGGGAGAAAGCTCAAAGAGAATCTAAAGACAAATATTGACACAGTGGGATTAATTAATGCCTACATCTGCATTGTTCAGAAACACATGAGGGAACAGAGAGGAGAATCGCACAGATGGAGAAACATGTACAGCGATAGTGTGGCAGTGTTGTCTGTTTTATCTGCACTGTCCATCAAAAAAAAACTAAAAACGCTGTACTATCGTAGCAGAAAGACCCTGTAGCAACATTGCAATACTTGCAATATCGGTTAAGCCACATGTATAACAGCAAGCTTACAAAGCAACGAGTTATGAAAGCAGTTTTCAGTAACGGATGAATATGTAAAAGTATGGTATTTGAGGTAAAAGGCGCCGCTGCCGTTGGGGCGAAAGACACAATAATTAACATGATAATAAACAGACGACTGACTTTTCCATTTGTTGACATGACATGAGTAGATTCAGATGGGGAATATATTAAGTTCGGTTTCCACCTTAGAGATAATAGCCATATTCATAATGAAACAATCATATTTTAAAAAATATGATATTATAGGCACAGTATATAATTTTCGCCACTAGAGGTCGCTTATTCAAAACAAAGGCATCATGGGAGTTGTTGTCTTCACCTCTACAGCCGGTAGAAAAGAATCCAATGGGACTCGGGGAGAAATCATATTCATGGATGAGCTAATGTATTATAGATTTAACGTTACTGTAGTATGAAGCAGAGTGGGGCTGAACGAGGCGCTGGAGCGATTGCTAATGAGAGACGAGCGCGACACAAGGCTCCAGAGCTTTTATTATGAACGCAGACGACGCTTCTGCTTCTCCCGCTCGTGCGTATGTGGGGGAAACGCAGCGCTGTTTAACATATTACACACATTTGAGTGTGTTGAAGGTTGTTATAATGCTACTCTGTGCGTTCGCCCGGCGGCTGCTATGAGACACTTGTTCACACTGCAGTGAGAGATCGATATTAGGCATGGTAAAGCATGGTACTCGCGGTAAATCAAGAACACCAGATTTAAACAATAAGACTGACTGTGTTGAGCTGGAGAACAATGATTAGTTTCTGTCGATGAATGACCCAAACAGTTGCTCATCTGTCTAATAAAACACAATATATTAAAGTGTCTTTGATGTTTCCATGGTTTCTACAAAATAAAAATCTAGGGTAACGTGGGTATGATGTTATTGATAGGTGACGCACGGATACATTTACATTTACGCATTTAGCAGACGCTTTTATCCAAAGCGACTTACAACTGAGGAGTACAGGAAGCGATCAGTCATGAAGAGGCGAAGAAACGCAAGTGCCTTAAATACCAAGTTTTGGACATTACTCAGAGTAGCCTAAGTTAGAATAGGGAGGGAATAAAAGGGAAATAGAGGAAAAGAAGAGGGTTTTTTTATTTATTTTTTATGATAAGTTTAAGTGTTCACGGAAGAGATGAGTCTTTTGAATGATGATAGTGATTCTGCCTTCCGGATGGAGGTGGGAAGATCGTTCCACCAGCCAGGAACGGTGAATGAAAAAGTTCTGGAGAGGGATTTCATGCCTTTCTGTGATGGTACCATAAGCCTACGCGCCTTACCTGAGCGAAGGCTTCTGGTGGGGATGTAGACTCGTAGCAGCGAGTTGAAGTATGCTGATGCCGAGCTTGTGGTGGATCCTGTCTGTGTCCTGGTAAAAATTGCTAATTTCTCTGGATTTAAACATTCTCTGAAACATTTGAGATAATGTAAGTACACAAGTCACCAAAAATATTACATATTGTGCCTTTAATCATATATGTGAGCCTGGACCACAAAACTGCCCACATGAAAAAATACTATAGTATATTATATTACTCTAGTAAATACTATAGTGTTTTTTGAACCATTCTATAGTAAATATACTATAGTAAATTATCAAAGTGTAGTATAATATACTACAATTTACTGTAGTATCTTTACTATAGTATGGTTCAAAAACACTATAGTATTTACTAGAGTTATTTTACTGTAATTTTACTATAATATGCTATAGTATACTATAGTATTTTTTCATATGGGTGAGAAATTGAGATTATTTAATGCATGGTTTGTCAGGATATAGGACAATATTTGGCTGACAACTATTTGAAAATCTGGAATCTGAGGGTGCAAAAAAATCTAAATATTGAGAAAATCGCCTTCAAAGTTGTCCAAATGAAGTCCTTAGCAACACATATTACTACTACTAATAAAATTTGTATATATTTATGGTAGGAAATTTACAAAATATCCTTATGGAACATGATGTTTACTTAATATCCGAATTATTTTGACCCATATAATGGATTGCCACAAATATACCCGTGGGACACATGACTAATTTGACATGAATAATTGAATTTTGTCCATTTATAACCAATAATTCTTCCATAGTGCCACATGGAATGGCTCTTATTCATCAACGCCACAGTCTTGGATATTATACTGAAGTTTGTTGACTGACTGCAGGTCTTTACATCTTTACTTTCCAGTTTTATTCAGATAGTACAGAATAGAGTGGGCATGAAGCAATGTGGAGAGAGAGAGAGAGAGAGAGAGAGAGAGAGAGAGAGAGAGAGATCATAGGATTCAAACTTGACTAATTGTTTGTGTTGTTGTTGGTCTGTTATCTCAAGGCCGGCTGCTTTACAGTTCTCTCTCACTGCAGTGGTGACTGTATTCACGCCCGTCGCTTTGTGCCAAGGCATTTATCCTCAATCAAAAGGAGCTGTGTGCCTGAACATTTTTTTTCATTGATATTCATTCTGTTTGGACCAATGAATCGCAGATCCAAGACTTGCTTGTGTCTATAATAGGGATGTGTGGTTTGTTATATGCCTGTGTTTTGTAGTTGTACTTTTATTTTCAAGCTTTGTAGTTGAGGCGACCCTCTCCATTTAAAATGGGAAAAAAGTGATCTCATTTAATTGATAAAATTACATCTATTTAAAATGATACCTTGAATAGACATAATAATGGGAGGACGGGGGTTAGTCCTCTAAGGGTTAGTAAATATGCATTTAGTAGGAGATCAACTGTGTACGGTGAACAAATATTGAGATTGGTCGGTTTTGAATCCAAAGCCATTAAAGTGCCCTCTGGAGGAGATGTGACTACATCATAAAGCCATTATGAGCCGTAACCATAGAGACAATATGCATTTGTCTCTTTGAAAAACATCTCACAGCCCACTCAAGGCCAGATCCCAGGCTCTTAACCAGCACTGGGTGAACGCAAGATAACAGATATTCAAGACACAGATTTAGTTTTCCTGTCAGTCAGTAACGGTTACGGTTTGCATGTTGGTAAATATGGAAGTGTTTATGAAATGTTTTTCCATTGTGTCATTTATTAAATTGCTATTGTAAAAACCCATTTGAAAAAGGTGCAATCGAGTGTGTTGCAAAAGAGATATTTTCATGTTTTCTGCAGTGTTTACTGACTATTAATTACCACAGAAAACAAACAGACTCATCCCACAGTTTGTAAAAAGAAGAAAAACACAGAAAATTGTGTTTTAAATCTAGTGCTGTCAAAATTAGTTTAAAAATATTCAATGCAAATAACACAGCATCCGTTTTTTCTGTCATCCTTTGGATAGCGTTACATTGATCATGAACCATTCAAGCGCGACGAGACAGAAGAAAACATGCTGTCTGTGATGTTGGACACACTTACACACACACACACACACACACACACGTTGTGTTTCCATGTTTTATGGGGACATTCCATAGGCGTAATGCATTTTATACTGTACAAACCGTATTTTCTATCCCCCTACACTGCCCCTGCCCCTAAACCTACCCATCACACACACACACACACACACACACACACACACACACACACCCATCACACACACACACACACACACACACACACACACACACACACACTGCCCCTGCCCCTAAACCTACCCATCACACACACACACACACACACACACACACACACACACACACACACACACACACACACACAGCCCCTGCCCCTAAACCTACCCATCACACACACACACACACACACACACACACACACACACACACACACACACACACACACACACACACACACACACACACAACACACACACACACACACACACTGCCCTGCCCCTAAACCTACCCATCACAGGAGACATGCTGCATTTTTACATTTTCAAAAAACATCACTTAGTGTGATTTATAAGATGTTTTCCTCATTGGGACCAAAAAATGTCCCCACAAGGACAAGGATTTTGGATATTGCCATCTTTGTGGGGACATTTTGTCCCCATAACGTAGGGATTACCAGTCCACACACACACACACACACACACACACAGAAAGACGTACGCCAGAATCGAGTGCTCTTTCACGCTTGAACAAACAATAACACACAGAATTATACCAAAATACCCATTTTGTCGAGTATAAAGGAGTTAAATACCTAAAACTTAAAGAGATGTGGAAAATGAGATGCACGTGACTTTCGGCAGATCTCAAAAGCTTTGGCTGAATCCGAAATCGCCCCATGAACCCTCATTCACTATTCCTTACGTTAGTCCATAATTTAGTTCACTTGAAGGAGTGAATGAAATCGAGTGCGTGGAATCGGACAGCCGTAAAGTGTACATCGACTTTACACTCAGTATTGAAGTGCATTGTGGGATTGAATGAGTGCACTCGAACATGTCCACTATGGTTTCAGACAACACTACAAATGGCTGTCCCCTCAAATAATGCCCTATTTGAGGATATAAGGGGTGTTTTCGGATTGGATTTCGGACTCAGTAAAACTTGATATTATTACTTGTGACATTAGAACAAGATGTATGTACACGTGAACTAAATTAACAACCTCTCACTAAACATTTTCATTAAGTTTTGAGAATTTTTCATTTTTTATTAAACATGCATCTTTATTTTAAATAAAATGCCTTAATTCTGCTTTTGAAGGCTAATTTTGTAAATATAAGCACCTGATTTGTACGTGCACACTGGGTGCCGTGTCATGTTCTTCTAGATTGGCCTCCAACACGTGCATCTTGCAAAGTTACACAAATGTGCAGCAGACCGCCAAGCAAAATGTGGTCTGAATCCGAAATCGCCCCTATACCCTAAAATAGGGCACTATTTGAGGGGACAGCCATTTGTAATGGTGTCCGAAACCATAGTGGACGTTACTGAGTACACTCATTCAATCCCACAATGCACTGCAATAAAGAGTGTACAGCCACTGTCCGAATTCGCTCACTCGTTTTCATTCGCTCCTTCAAGTGAACTACATTAGTGGACTAACGTAGGAAATAGTGAATGAGGGTTTAGGGGCGATTTCGGATTCAGCCGCTAAACCAAGCAGCAACCTCCTGCGGTCTCTCATGAAGCCAATACAGAAGTGCCTTAAACTGCGATTCATCAACTGGCCACTAGAGACATTGAGCATGAGCCCCATGTTAAAATGCCCAACTTTACAGCAGAATAAAACATGTTTACAGCCTGGGACACATTGTGGTTTTGGTCTATACGGCTAATTTTGCCCTTCATGACAACTGTGAGGGGGGTGAATGTTTTTATAACTCATTCGTTTACATTATATAAAGCCTTAAAGTTCTGCATAATTAAGGGCGTGGCCACTTTGAGTGACAGGTGGATAGCCATTTATCTGCTGTCTGTCAGTCATCACGTCACCTCAGCTCCGCCCACATCCCGCCTCTTTGCCCATTTTCTGTTATCCCGATGTGCTGCTAAGATGGCAACGGCCAACTAGACCCGACTTTACGCTTCAAAACTGCTCTTCAGAATCCTATGGGTGATGTCACAGACACTACATCCATATTTTTATACAGTCTATGGTATAAACCAGGCTTAATAAACCAGTTGCAGTGATTCTGTCATTAATGTTAATCAAAGAACAAAGATAACAGAGAAAATTGTAGCTTTAATAAGGATTATTCCATATTTAATTTATTATTTATGCAGTGCAGACTGTTTGATAACTTTAAGTGTGTTATGGGTTCATGTGAAGATTGTTTTAATTGGTTAGTTTACAGTAATGCAGTTTGGTCCGACAAGGCAAGGCATTTCACTGTAGCGTTGCGAGAGTCACGCTATATTGTGGGAACGCTCTGCTAAAGGCCTTCAGCATGACTATATCCACATAGAAATGAGCATTCCTTTAAATATTAAATAACTTCTTGAACTGAGCATGACTGTGATGAGACATTTTTCACATTCATTGCTGCGCACACACAGAAACAGACTCTTGTTAACGAGAGCCTTGTTCTCATAACACATTCAAGTTGATGATGGTGCTGTAAAATGTGCCACAGACAACAGATGGACTGCCTGGAAAAGAGTTGAGGAAAATATATTTAAATCGGCTTAAGAGACCGTACCAAAGCAATGAAGAAAGGCTTTCATAGGTTCACTTGACACTGCATCAACAGCTGATGCGATGGGAACTAGGCGTGAAGATCATCTGGTGATGATTGTCTGAAGCCTGTATAGAGACACACCAATTCATTGGTGGCTGGTGCTAATACCGCCATCTAAGGTTAGAAGTCACCAGTGTCTTATCTCTTTCCCCACCAGCGATTTTAAAAAAAAACATTGCCAGCCATCACCAGTGTTTTTGATCATTTTCACAAGAATTTCATGGCCCCCAGAATATTTTGTTGCATGATGCTGCATGCAATACATCAAAAGAAAGAACATACTCTCTGCTTTTAAGCAAAAAAAACCTGTTTTATTCAAGCTTTATGCATTCATTCTAATAAATACTTGAATATGGTTTCATAAAAAGCAAAATTTTGAGCAAAAAATCGTGTTTTTGTCAAAGATTACATCTGGATCAGATTCAGAACGATAATCAAAACACAGATGAAGTAGATTTAGTCAACACCCCAAAGCTTCACAGTCCTGTAGCTCATCCTGGGTCGACATTTCATTCACTAACATTAGGCAGTTTTGATTTAGAAGCTGTTTAATGCTGAAGATCACGTTATTTTACAAATGCAAATGATTACAGATCACTAGTTTCTGCTTCTTTACATGTGTTACTCTTTCAGAAGATGTGTCATAGCGCCCCCCTATAGCGCATAACAGTGAAAACACGGAAACACGGAAAATTCAGTGTTTGGCGAGAAGGGTAAAGCTGCAGCCTGGGGATCTCCAAAATGTGGTGGGATCTCCAAAATAGGGCGTGGCTTCCTCCCATTGACAGGCGTGATTTTTCCCCCAAGTCAAGTTCAGCGCAAACTCCACCCTGAGCCAATTCTAAAGATTGAATTGGTCACATCAGTCACACTAATGATTTCATTCAATGCTATGCTACAGCCAATTCTAAGCCCTAAACATGGTGTACAGCAGAGCAGCATCAAGAATATCAAATATTGGGGGGGACAATTTGGGGACATTTCTAATTATTCGGGGGGGCCCTGCCCTAATCTTACTAAGTGAAACTAAGCTGAATAGCATGCTAAAGAAAATGGCAGTTCAGGAGATAAGCAGTATTAAGATCGGTATGCAGTATGAGATCGTTGAGCTGGGCCGTCCGTAACTTTCCAACCGGACCTCACCTAGCATCACCGCCCCCTCCTACCCTGAAAACTCTGGTCCGAATGCCACTGGCCTCCTCTCTGATGGAGCGTATTTATTTATATAGCATATTATATATATTTTTGGGTTTTAATATCAACTAGAAACAATGTTTATTTACGGATATTTATTTTGAAATGTAAGTCAATGTCAATTTAAAGAAGCCAGAGCCAATAGGAAAAGTCTTTTTCACTTAGAGAACCCGCCCCCTTTTAGAGGTTCCACCCCCTTTTTGGAGTTCACGCCCCATTTTGGAGATGTCCGTCTGCAGTTAAACCTATTTATAAAGTCAGGAAAGAGTTATGAGTGTCCTCATGGCATCACTCCTCAGATTTCAGTTCTTCAGATAAGATCTGCTTGTGTATTATTTGCTTTGAATGATTGGATTAATTGTGTTTCAGCATTATTATTCTCCTCATAGTGGAAAGCGGTGGCTTTCGGGAGTGTGTAATGCTTGGCCGTTTGGCATGTGCAAACGGCACTTGAATGGACTGGTTGAACTGCCAGCACTTTGATATTTTTAAATTGAAAGCGCTTCACTCTGGGCTTAAGGATCCGATGATAAGGTTATGAAAAGCGAGCAGACAGTCTCTACTTCTCTCCTGCTCTCCCCAGACTGTGTGCAACACAACAGCTCTTGCTCTCAAACTATCAACTTGTATATATGTCTCTTTAATTTTGCAGAGACTGATTTGGCACTTTCAGCTTCACGCTACCGATTGGTCGCTCCATGACTGATTCTGCTTTGCCAGGTCCACTACGTGCCGCATTTAAGATAACATCAGTTCAACTGTGAGTTTTGGGTATGATAATATCTTGATTGTAGCTTGACTGTGACTGTGACTATGCCCTTCCCTTGCTAACGTCCTTTCATCTCGTTCACTCGAATGTACGTCATTGCTTACGTTCAGAGGCGCAGCAATTGTTTCAAAAGTGATTGGGACAGAATGTCATGTTATACCAGTTTTTTTCTGACCATTGTCTAATTGATATGTTTTATTTCATATTTTTGCTTAATTGGTTAAATATGCTATTTTTGTGAGATATTCGGGGTCCCACAAATGACGTTTGCTAAATGATCTAAATGGCATGAGACTGGATGTGGTGGTTGACATTAGCTAGCTCTACAAAAAAAAAATTATAATAATTGAAATTATATCTAGTTGTATGTTAGCGTGAAAAAAAAATCATACTGAAGCCCCGGGGGGGCTGGGGGGGCTCGAGCCCCTGCCCCTTTGAAAGAGAAAGTGAAAGTGCACTTTTCGAGCGCACCACAGTGCCCCAAACGCAATTTCTACTGAGGGGACAATTTTTTCTATTTTTTAATGTAATATGTAATATCACTCACTTTCTTAATGTTTTTACTCTACATTTGTGCAGTGTTGGGGGGATTTAAGGATTAATTTAAATAAATGTAATTAAAAAAGCACATTTTCTTGCTCCAGAAGTTGTGCCACAACTCCATCCACGCCGTTGGACCCAGGCATGTTCCATAAAATTCCTTTATATCCATAAATAGGCCATTTGCTGCATTTTACCCTTTCAGTAAATCACGTCACTAACATTGAAACACCAACAACCAACACTACCACCACCGTTAGGCCCATTATGTGACTCTGAAAAGTGGTATTTTTAAGATGTCCAAATGTTGAGTGAAAGCATGCAGTGGCCCTATATTTATTCATCCATTAAGGGATTCAGAGAAGTGCATGAGCTGCTTGCAGATTTTCTCTCCCACACTTTGAAATCGCACAAAAAACATGCCATCCCACATTGTATGGACACTCATTTCTGCACACACTCAGACAGAAAGCAACCAGCACTGGAATTAACAGGTTTTCTGTGAGGCAGTAGTTTTTTCAGTTATGTAAGCCGGCATCGATGAGCCTGTGGCTGAATGAGGGTGTTTATGTATGTGATTAGAAGCAGATGAAATAATGCCAGAGCTTGAGCACAAGTGAAAGCCAAGGGCATTTTCTCAACGTTGTACACAGCTGATCTTGTTCTCACACTTTGTGCTGCTGATGTAACAAACAAACATCAGGGGACACATACATTTGCCAGCATTTTCTCCTGGAAGTCTTCCCAAACAAATCCCAACGCTGTCCGTATCCTCTTTTACATATACTCACCTAAAGGATTATTAGGAACACCTGTTCAATTTCTCATTAATGCAATTATCTAATCAACCAATCACATGGCAGTTGCTTCAATGCATTTAGGAGTGTGGTCCTGGTCAAGACAATCTCCTGAACTCCAAACTGAATGTCAGAATGGGAAAGAAAGGGGATTTAAGCAATTTTGAGCGTGGCATGGTTGTTGGTGCCAGGCGGGCCGGTCTGAGTATTTCACAATCTGCTCAGTTACTGGGATTTTCACACACAACCATTTCTAGGGTTTACAAAGAATGGTGTGAAAAGGGAAAAACATCCAGTATGCGGCAGTCCTGTGGGGGAAAATGCCTTGTTGATCCTAGAGGTCAGAGGAGAATGGGCCGACTGAGTCAAGCTGATAGAAGAGCAACTTTGACTGAAATAACCACTTGTTACAACCGAGGTATGCAGCAAAGCATTTGTGAAGCCACAACACGCACAACCTTGAGGCGGATGGGCTACAACAGCAGAAGACCTCACCGGGTACCACTCATCTCCACTACAAATAGGAAAAAGAGGCTACAATTTGCACAAGCTCACCAAAATTGGACAATTGAAGACTGGAAAAATGTTGCCTGGTCTGATGAGTCTCGATTTCTGTTGAGACATTCAGATGGTAGAGTCAGAATTTGGCGTAAACAGAATGAGAACATGGATCCATCATGCCTTGTTACCACTGTGCAGGCTGGTGGTGGTGGTGTAATGGTGTGGGGGATGTTTTCTTGGCACACCTTAGGCCCCTTAGTGCCAAATGGGTATCGTTTAAATGCCACGGCCTACCTGAGCATTGTTTCTGACCATGTCCATCCCTTTATGACCACCATGTGATGGCTACTTCCAGCAGGATAATGCACCATGTCACAAAGCTTGAATCATTTCAAATTGGTTTCTTGAACATGACAATGAGTTCACTGTAAAATGGCCCCCACAGTCACCAGATCTCAACCCAATAGAGCATCTTTGGGATGTTGTGGAACGGGAGCTTCGTGCCCTGGATGTGCATCCCACAAATCTCCATCAACTGCAAGATGCTATCCTATCAATATGGGCCAACATTTCTAAAGAATGCTTTCAGAACCTTGTTGAATCAATGCCACAAAGAATTAAGGCAGTTCTGAAGGCGAAAGGGGGCCAAACACAGTATTAGTGTGGTGTTCCTAATAATCCTTTAGGTGAGTGTAAAAAAAGCGATTTTCCATCTGTATTCACTCCATCATTCACTTTACCTTGATACATGTCAGGCATAAAGTTGCCCAAAATGTAATTGGACATTAATGTCATACTTGATCATTTCTGAAAGATGTGATTTTTCTCCCATACCAGTTAATTGCAAACCCGGCATCATAGCCATAGAGGTGTAAAGAGTACCTGAAAGCAAAAAGTAGAGGTCCCAGAACAACTGGAGGGGACAGATTCTGGTGTTGTGCCGAATTTCGACCTCCTGACAAATTATTACCCTCCTTGTTGAAGTTACTTTCTGATTGGCTAATCATAACCCCACCCCTAATCCTAACCCCACCCCCAATCTTAACCCAACCCCCACAACCACTCCTAAACCTAACAATACTAGGGGGGTAATAATCTGGCAGGGGTCAGAATTCGCAGAACACTGGCAAGTTAGTGGGGTAGGGAAAGGTAACAGAACATAGCCTTTATATGGCCTATATATGCACAATAAACTCTCAGAATTATAGACATTTAATGCGCTAGATGCAGATTATCTTGAGTTTCGCTTTAGTTAAAATGCGCATTAAGGAGTTTATTCGCATATGATGATGTGTTGTGACCATTTGCGCATGTAAAACACCATGGCATTATGTATTAGGCCCAACAAAAGGTCTAAATTGGCACACAATTCTTCCAACATAGCCTTTGGCATTAATGGCGAATTAATTTAAACTTGCAGGTACGGAGGTTGCCAGACCGATGAATAGGCATAACAGCTGTTTAAGCCCCCATATGATGGGCTATAGGTGATTTCATCAATTCTTCTGCGTCTGCTTTAGCAATAACAATATGCAACTATACTGCATTTCCATCCCTTCTCATTCTGTTCAAAGGAACAAAATCATCACTTCCTGGGAAATTCTAGCAATGAATTTAATATTTATAACATGGTACATGTCTAATTTTTGGGAATGACAGCACAGCAGCGTGTCACAGGGAGCACTATATGCGTTCATCCATCATTATGAATATGTGATGCAGATCTAACATTTCAAAAGTGTCAATAAGATGATGTAATCCGACCTAAAATCTGGCTTTAGAATTTTAGACTGATCAGCAATATTTCAGATGCAATGCTTAGTCTGAAGATTACTCCAGTTATGAATGAATTATTCAGTCTAAATACGCATCTTACATTCCTAATAAATTCACTAGGAGCTTCTTCTGTAAATGTTTTCATCACAGTTTATGTGCATTTCTTTTTGTCGAATAATAGGCTTAATGATCCATCTCAAGCGAGTTTATAAGTTTAATTTAGGAGATTTTGTTCACGTCCATGTGCAATATCGATAGGCTAGTTTTTCAGAAAACCAATAAAGATGCATATTATGCGTTACAAATACAGTCCAACAGCCAAATTAAGCAATTTATGCCAAGCATGCGTTTCAGAAAACCGCTCCACAAGTAACAGAAGAGCATCAAAGTTTTTATAACCTATTTTATAGTCATGTGTTGGAAATGTGAATAGCGGTCAAATCCAATAGATCAACTTCAAAACATGGCACGCTACTCTGAAGGGGCATTTCTTTTTTATACATTTAACATGGATATAGCAAGATATTGATATCATTATTCTACTTAATTTTCCTGAACATAGGTCATGACATGAATATCTTTCAGTGTTGTATGAGATGTGGGATCCCTCAAATGAGGTGCCGGATTGGATTTCGGAGGAGCCTGAATCCGGCTTTTTCTGGCACAAATTGAAGGGTACATAACACACACAGTTTCTGCCAAACTCATGTTAATCTTGAGTGCATATACAGTAGTGTTGCATCCTTCGTATCTCCCAAGAGTCTTTAGTTTTATTATATTTATAAAAGTCAGATACGCTGTACCGATTCTTTCCGAAAACAGCCGAACTCGTGAAGGCGTGCAGTGGGCGGAGATAAAGAGTCACAAGCACACGCACACACAAAATACATCATGGCATTATCCCTGGATAACGTTTGATTCACTATACGTACGTGTTGTTCACATTATATGCACTTATGCACCCATTGTCAACAAAACACAGACACATTTGATGCAGTTTCACTGACCGCCTGCAGTTAAGACTCATGACCGGGAACAAACAAACACACCTGCAGAACTCTGCTGCTTCTCCGGAAAAACAAACTGCATCCACTGTTTCCTTAACACTGGGTTATTTGGGAAGCTGAACAAGGTTATCTTTCCCTCACAACCAGAAATACACCTCTTTAGTGACATTGTTGATTTTGGGCGGTAATGGGCGTGCTCTTGATCTTGCCCATACAAGGAATTCCGCACTTTATGACATCATACAGGGCCATACTTAAAAAAAAAAACGTTCCAAAACTTATTTAAATCCCGAAGGAGTGTATTTGGCAAAGAAATACCAACTTTTTTTTTTTTTGTTGCCATGTTTAGCATGAGAGTCCAACTCTTTAACAGTGTAAATAAGTCAGAATGCATGACATAGCATTAGATCCCCCTTAAAGTCCTGCTTACAGCCCAAATGACTCCATTACAAGTTACAAGTCAATTCCAATAACACTTGGGTAAAAGTCTTAGGCTCAATTTCACAGACAGGGTTTAGATTAAGCCAGTATTAGGCCTTAGTTCAATTAGGACATTTAAGTAGACTCTCAAAAAAACATTATTTTAAGACATTTTTTAAGTTAACAGTCTTTAAGTATTTTACTCGTAATGAATGTAGGATCACAGATGGACTAGTCTTCAATACCTAAATTATAGTAAAGTTAGTTCAAAGCACGTTCAAATGATCAATCAGCATGCAGGATGCCTGTATATATAGCTGACTTTTCCTGCATCCCTTCGCCACCTCAACTCGGTTTCTATCCCAGCCAGGGATACGGAGGAGTACTCTGGGTTCGGGCTACGTTCCTCCCCCGGACAGCAAGGCAAATACTTTTTACTCGATCTGATTATTTGTGAGTGTGAACTCATGAAGAGGCATGCCAGTGAAAAACGTCTTTAGGCTGCGTATACAACTCGCTTCCCTCAGAAGGGCAATAAGACACTGAGTCTGGCGTGACCGGTGTCTGAGCGTGTGTACACACACGGCAATCACTGGCAGACGGCAATCATCATCAACTCTTTTGTCTGAAGGAGATGTGCAGGAATTGCATGGTAATGAGTTCTCAGGGAACCAGGTTGCATACACAACTGTAGACGTCCCCTTTCAAAGTCAAACTACACCACGCTGAGGAAATGCCTGCTCGCTAGATTGTGGATATGCACAAACAAAATAAGCATAACATTATTATCCTTATGTGACTTGTGCAAAAGCTGCACAGTGGCTTTACATGCGTAAACCAGCACCTCGGTTTTAACAGGGCAGGCTACATCAATAATGCCACTATTCAAAGGGGAGCCATGTACCTCCAAAAAAATAAAGGAGGGATGCAAACGAGAAAACGTTTCCCTGCTGCAATGCTAGTGTGGAACTATGGGCGTCACTAGGCCCTTTTAACTTCTGCCCAGCCCCCCTAAAAGATATGTGATTAACCTTTAAAATATATAAAACTGGCAGGAGGCTTCAGCTTTGTCTCGTCTTTTAGTTTGTTGATCAGCGTTCTTCAATCCGCAGCACTGAGCAGAGAGCGCATGTCAGAAGCAGAGTTGTGTGTGTGTGTGTGTGTGTGTGTGTGTGTGTGTGTGTGTGTGTGTGTGTGTGGGTGTGTGTGTGTGTGTGTGTGTGTGTGTGTGTGTGTGTGTGTGTGTGTGTGTGTGTGTGTGTGTGTGTGTGTGTGTGTGTGTGTGTGTGTGTGTGTGTGTGTGTGTGTGTGTGTGTGTGTGTGTGTGTGTGTGTGTGTGTGTGTGTGTGTGTGTGTGAGATGTGTGCAGGGGCAGGGGTGTGTGTGTGTGTGTGTGTGTGTGTGTGTGTGTGTGTGTGTGTGTGTGTGTGTGTGTGTGTGTGTGTGTGTGTGTGTGTGTGTGAGATGGGTAGGTTTAGGGGCAGGGGCAGTGTGTGTGTGTGTGAGATGGGTAGGTTTAGGCAGGCAGTGTGTGTGTGTGTGTGTGTGTGTGTGTGTGTGTGTGTGTGTGTGTGTGTGTGTGTGTGTGTGTGTGTGTGTGTGTGTGTGTGTGTGTGTGTGTGTGTGTGTGTGTGTGGACTGGTAATCCCTACGGTATGGGGACAAAATGTCCCCACAAAGATGGCAATATCAAATTTTTGTCCTTGTGGGGACATTTTTTTGGTCCCCATGAGGAAAACATCTTATAAATCACACTAAGTGATGTTTTTGAAAATGTAAAATGCAGCATGTCTCCTGTGATGGGTAGGTTTAGGGGCAGGGGCAGTGTAGGGGATAGAAAATACGGTTTGTACAGTATAAAATGCATTACGCCTATGGAATGTCCCCATAAAACATGGAAACACAACATGTGTGTGTGTGTGTGTGTGTGTATGTGTGATGGGTAGGTTTAGGGGCAGGGCAGTGTGTGTGTGTGTGTGTGTGTGTGTGTGTGTGTGTGTGTGTGTGTGTGTGTGTGTGTGTGTGTGTGTGTGTGTGTGTGTTCATATGAGCCTCATTGGTCTGCCACCGCTGGTCAATGTCAAAATATTTGAGAAAACCAATCAAATCAGAGTAGGCAGGCTTTGTGTTCACACAGAAGCTGATGAGGCTGAGAGCAAATTTTAACTCGACGTCAAGTGCGAGAAAGCCTATGTGAGTAGCAAAACCAGACTGTGAAAAAATAGCTAAACTTAACATTTTATATTTGACAGCTGTTTCAAGTCAAAACAGCTGACAAAAATATTCAGGAAAATGAATAAACTTTTGTCTAATTTCTCCATTTTGAATTGAAAATAGGCCTATGTGATGTGATTCATAATGCAAGTTAATTAACAAACAAGAAATATTAACAAAGCCGTTTTCTTTAGATTAGGCATAAGATTAATAATGAATGTGTACATATTGTGAATTAATTTAGCTTTCCTGGTAGCCTTCAGTAAAATGTGTCTATGAAAATGATTCATAAAACATATAAATATCAGTTAACCATATGTTTACTTTCTTCACTGATAAAAAAATTATATCAGTCATATCGGCTCACTGACATGGTTTTCAAGCTATTGTTATCTATTTGTTGGTCTTCAGAACATCTTAAAATGCACATATGTAGATCATAGAAATCAAACATTTGGGATCTCAGTGATTATAAACCTGCCTACATTCCTGGGTCCGATTAAGGGATGCACAATATGGTCATGCAGAATAAGGCTTAATATTTGCTATACAAGTATAAGTAATGAACAGCCAATATCCTAATATGCACGCTAATAAGCTACTAGTTAATAGTGAGAATTGGACCATATAAAGTGTCACCATTTTTTTCATACCCTCACTGGGGGCTGAGCCCCCCTAAAATGAAAATCCTAGAGTCGCCCCTGCGTGGAAGAGATGAAATGATCATCATATCATATATGTATAATGATGACTCTACTCATTCTGTTTTCCTCTTTCTGAATGTCTCTGAGTAATCACTTCCCTAATGTCTGGTTTGCTCATCTTCTACACTACAGAAGTTTCTACATTGTCAAAGTAATGTCCATATGTCAGCAGTTAGCAAATGGAAAATAAGTAGTGTAGCTGCTGTTCATTACATTTCAAGCAATAAACAGTTATGAGCATTTGATCTGATATAACTGGAGTGCGAGGTTATGAGATGCATTATGTGAATGCTTGGCTAAAGAGATGCGTCTTTAGTCTAGATTTAAACTGGGAGAGTGAGTCTGAGCCCCGAACATTATCAGGAAGGCCAGAGTTTAGGAGCCCAATGTGAAAACGCTCTCCCTCCTTTAGTGGACTTAGATATCCTAGGTACTACCAGAAGACCAGAGTTTTGTGATCTGAAAGAGTGATGGATTACAGGACAATAGAAGATCAGTTAAATACACGGGAGATAAACCGTTTAGGGCTTTCAGTAGCAATACTTTATAATTGATACTGAATTTAAAGGATTAGTTCACTTTTAAATAAACTTTTGCTGATAATTTACTCACCCCCATGTCTTCCAAGATGTCCATGTCTTTCTTTCTTCAGTGGAAAATAAATTAAGGTTTTTGATGAAAACATTCCAGGATTTTTCTCCTTATAATGGACTCAATGGAGCCCAAACGGCTCAAGGTCCGAATTACAGTTTCAGTGCAGCTTCAAAGGGCTTAAGTTTTATAAGCACAAATGTTGGCCTTGCTCCGTTCTGTGATGTGTGTACGTGACGTCACGTGATACGCAGTTACGTTGGAAAGGTCACAGTTGTCGGAAGTCAGTGTTGAGCGTGCACATACTCAGTCAAACGCCGTTTACAGAAAAGGAGTTAAAAGGTAAAACAACGATGTCGGACGATTTTGAATCCTCCTTCCGCTCATTGGTAAACACTGACTCGGTGCTTCCGCCTACGATAAGCGTGACCTTTCCAACGTAACTGCGTATCACGTGACGTCACGTACACATATCACAGAACGGATCAACGCGACCAACCCTCTCCATTGACTTTCTATTGCGTGAAGCAGCCTCCTTGTCATTTCTGACTTCTTACAAAAACCGAAAAATGTCTAAAAGCTGATATGTGACAAGGTGTACAGAAAACAATCTAAAAAAATACAGAAGTTTTTATAAGCTGTTGGCCCAAAAAACAAGCGTATAAGGACACAAAAGTGGGTACAGGCGATTGAGACAGTGCGACATGTGATATTACACTGAGAACTACGGCCACTGGAGGGGAACGTGATCAGAGACAGGAAATATAACATATAAAACTGACTTTGGATATTTGACAATGTTAACTGCACACGTAGGCATACTGAGTATCCCAAAATTCACCCATCCTTCCTGCTGAAGCTTCACGATCTTATTGCCTGTATCCACTTTTGTCTCCTTAAATGCTCATTTGTTTGGGTCGACAGCTTATAAAACCGTAGGTCTGTGTTTTTTAGATTGTTTGCTGTACACCTTGTCACGTATCAGCTTTTAGACATTGTTCTGTTTTTTGTAATAAGTCAGAAATGATCAGGAGGCCACCTACAGTTATTGCTGTAACACAGTACCGTAAGGCATTACTAATCAATTTCCAGTAATATTTTACTTGGTACATTTTCAGTAGCGCTTGCGTTACAACACACTTTTAGTCCAAAATTTTATTCTTAAAAAAAAAAAAAAACCCAGCAAGATCACAAGACATTAACGAACGTGAGTTCACGCAGCATTTTGATTGGTTAACTCCATGCATTTTTTTTCAACCACCATTTTTAAACGTGTGTCGTGAGTTGTTTGCTATTCGAATCAACAATGGAAAAAATATGACCGATGGGCTGACGATGAGATTCAGGCTTTATTAAGATTATATGCGGAGGTCGAAATCCACCGGGAACTGGAAAGTCGTGCGCAGCACTGCACTAATTAGCCTAATCTTCACGGTATTACCGCGATGGAAACGCAGACAGCGACAGGTCTGGAGGAAAAAAAGTTACTGGGACAAATTCTTCTGGGTAATTTCGGTGTAAACGTGCGTTTTATGTTAATCTAGCCACTGTACTAGAAACCATAGATTGCTTCATTTGTATGAGATTACGGATATGCTTGACCGTGGCTGCTTTTAGAGCCTTTTTATAGAGGGACAAACTTTCCATGTTATTCTAAAAACCTCTAAATGAGTTCGCTCTAGATGACGAGTTTCTCTCTTGATAGTAGTACCGTTGTACCACAGTGCAGTACTTTTCTCTCTATTTTTCTCAATCTGAGTTTAGAACGGTTTCTAATGTACTAGAGAAGATAGTGTCCATACTGCTAGCCATTTCATCAAGTTTATTTATGGCTACACTGAGCAGATGAGACAGTTCAGGCAGGTTATGAATCTATCTTTAGTGGTTGGGATAATTGTTCTCCCTGGTCGATAATGCGGCACAATACGGCAAATATCAGCACGTTACAAGGTAGTGATTATTGGTCACTTTGCGGTAGAATATCTATATCAGTAAGATTGGTTCCATGCGATTTAATTAAAACGCTGAGTGGGTTGGTGACGTTTTGCTGGAACCCAAAGGAGTTTAGTAATCTCTAAATGCAATTTCAAGTGCATCATTTGCATTATCTGCCAACAATCAATACTTTATTGACGTTGCCCAACAGGTCTGAGAGAAAATCTGCAAACTCTTTAAGAAACATGGGGCCGTGGAGGTCTCACAATAGCCAAAACAAGAGATTGCAGTGATATTTAACCCGACCGTAATTGCTGTGGAAAGAATCACGCTTTTTGGGGTTATTCATGGTCTATGCTTTTACACGTTTAAATGATCAATGGTTGAAGGGTGAGTAGAATAATGTCATCTCAGTGTACCCAGTTTTAAAAAATAAAATCTTATTATAGAGCGAGCCTTTCACTGATTGTTTACAGCTTAAGATGAAGTTACAACCATAATTCACCAAAGAGTCATGAACTGTTGGTTTGACGTTGGACCTTCGATATTCGCAAATTTAGGGACCGCCTCTAAAGTTACATATGACATTGGTATACACATTTCTAACTTCAATAGCATTTGAACGGAATGACTTACAGTATCGAAACCAACTGTAAAGTGTTCATCTAGGTGTCCGCTATAAACTGTCAAATCATGTCTAAATATTGATGCTTTTCACTACTTTGAATAATAATCTACCAGATAAAAGGTGAGCTGACACCTAGATGAACACTTTACAGTTGGTTTCGATCCCTTTAAGTGTCTAAATACTTTTTCAAAGCACAGACAACACTTTGAAAATGTAAACAGAAAAGGGGGATGTGATTGAATATTCTCTGTGAAGTCCCTCCACAGGAGTAGCTCAAAAGCAGAGGGACCTCTGGGAGGACCCCTGTCCAAAAGACCAGCGAGAATTTCCGTATTGGACGGTTTTGAAGGCTATACAGTCAGACAGACAGACAGACAGACAGTCAGACAGACAGGCTGTCAGACAGACAGGCAGACAGTCAGACAGGCAGTCAGACAGACAGACAGGCAGACAGAGAGTCAGACAGACAGTCAGACAGGCAGTCAGTCAGAAAGACAGACAGACAGGCAGTCAGTCAGACAGACATTCAGACAGGCAGTCAGTCAGAAAGACAGACAGACAGACAGGCAGTCAAAAATACAGACAGTCAGACAGACAGACAGGCAGGCAGAAAGACAGACAAGCAGTCAGTCAGAAAGACAGACAGACAGGCAGGCAGTCAGAGAGACAGACAGTCAGATAGACAGACAGACAGCAGTCAGACAGACAGACTGACAGTCAGACAGAACATTTTGTCAATGAAAGTCTATGGGATTTTTCAGAGTTTCAATTGTTATTGTTTTATGAAAACCGCAAGTCAGATCAGTTTGAAAAGGTAAACCAACTCGAGTCAGAACAGTCTGAAGGTCTGAGCCGAGTTTAGAGGTTGTAGTTAAAGCTCTTAGTGTCAGAAATTGTAGTCTCTCTCTGAATAACTATGTTTTAATAGCATTTTAGTAAGTTTGCTCATTTAAGCCAACTTAATAATAAGAGACGTTTTATATCCTCTGTTTTGCTAATTAGGCTGTGTACTGTATAATTCTTTAAAAATTACAAAGCCATTATTCAGTGCATCTGTATATTTGCTAATCCTTTCATCATCAAACACATTTACAGATGTCATATAATTTAATTTCTGTGTTTTTTTTTCTCTTCCTATTGACAGGAGGCAAAGCATCCATGTCGCCCTGCTTCAGTGATCCAGATATTGACGGAGCAGTGGAGGAGACCATATATAACCCACATACGTCCAACATCTGTAGCCAGGATGACACAAACATTGACCTGGACAATGAATCTCTTTCAGACCCCCTTCCACCCCTGCCCCCACCCCTTCCACCGCTGGACAGCCCTGAATTGCCTCTGCCCCGGGAACCCAGCCCCCCTCTGGACCCTGTCAGTCCAGCACGCCCCACCACTTTGTCTCTGAAAACACTGCCCCGACTCACAGTCACCAGCACCATGGCTTCCACCACCACCTCCATTACCAGAGAGAATGGTGGGCCGCTGTGCAAAGACCCCGAAGAAGACGAGAAGAAGGTGATGGAGGATGAGCTAAAGAAATGCATAGAGGATTTCAGGAAAATACGCATTCCAAAACTTTTCCCTGACCGCAAGAGACACTGGCAGAGCGATCTGCTTAAAAAATATGAGTAATACAGCTAAAACATCATGCTGAAACACCAGCATTGGTTTGGGTTCTGGGTCTAGTTGCACCAGCTATATGTGAGTTATTTCACCTAGTTGTGGCATAAAGGAGCATTACACATTATGTGAATAAGTGAGGCTATGTGTTAGAGGCTCTTCAACACAAACCTGATCTTAACAGCTCTGTGTTGTGCTGTGTTGTAAATGTCATTTATTGTTTTTCTTGTATCAATCTTAATTTATTGCTCCTTATTTAAAGGCACAGTATGTAAGTTTCGCCACTAGAGGTCGCTTATTTAAAACAAAGGCGTAGCTTGATGATGCCGTGAATGAGCGTGGAATCATGGGAGTTGTAGTCTTGATGGACTCGGGCAGAAATCATGTTGATGGATGAGCGTATTAATGTTACAGTGGTATGAATGGTAACGTTACGGTGGCCAAACTCCGTCTCGGAGCTTTTATTCTGCTTATGCTGCAGTCGCTGCTTCCTCTCTTTTTGATGCGTATGTGGGGAAGCGCAGCGCTGTTTTACATGCTTAATCCAATCATACTAAATACAGTATGAAGTACTGAGTGTGTGTTAAAAGTTGTTACGACGTTACTCTGTGCGGTCGCTCTGTGGCGGCTATGATAATCTAGATCGATATTAGATGATCATATTAATAAAAACAGACAGTCAGAGTGACAGACAGACAGACAGACAAACAGTCACACACACAGACATACAACCAGTCAGACAGACAGATAGTCAGACAGTCAGTCAGACAGACACACAGACAGACAGTCAGTAAGACAGACAGACAAACAGTCACACACACAGACATACAGACAGAAAGACAGTTAGACAGATAGTCACGCAGTCATACAAACAGTCACACAAACAGACATACAGACAGACAGACAAACAGTCACACACACACACAGACATACAGACAGTCAGTCAGACAAACAGTCACATACAGACAGACAGACAAATTAGACAGTTAGACAGACAGACAGACAGTCAGTCAGTCAGTCAGACAGACATACAGTCAGTCAGTCAGACAAACAGTCACACAGACATACATAAAAACAGTCAGACAAACAGAGTTAGACAAACAGTCACACACACACACACACACACACACACAGACAAACAGTCAGTCAGTCAGTCAGTCAGACAAACAGTCACACACACACACACACACACAGACAGACAGTCAGACAGACAGATAGTCAGACAAATAGACAAACAGTCAGTCAGTCAGTCAGACACACAGTCACACACACAAACAGACAGACAGACAGACAGACAGACAGACAGACAGATAGTCAGACAAATAGACAAACAGTCAGTCAGTCAGTCAGACAGACAGACAGACAGACAGACAGACAGACAGACAGACAGACAGACAGACAGACAGACAGACAGACAGACAGACAGACAGACAGACAGACAGATAGATAGATAGATAGATAGATAGATAGATAGATAGATAGATAGATAGATAGATAGATAGATAGATAGATAGATAGATAGATAGATAGATAAATAGATAGATATGATTATACTCTTAGCCACTTGACAAAATAGTGTCGTCTCTGAGGTATAAACGTTACTTGCAGTAAATCAAGAAAAAAGCGATTCAGACTGACTGTGTTGAACTGTATAACAATGGTCAGTTTTCTGTCATTGAATGTATCCAAACAGTTGCTCGCCTGTCTAATAAAACACGTAATATATAAAGCATCTTTGGTGTTTCCATGGTTTCTATGGAAAACAAGGGTAGCGTGGATATTATGTCATTGATATGCGAAGCAAGGTCTGTGTCCTGGTTAAAATTGCTTATTACTCGGGATTTAAATATTCTTGGAAACATTTAGGATCATCAAAGCATGGGCGTCGTAAGCAAAAAAAATGTGGGTGGGTCCTCAGAAATTTTTTACTGGAGTAGATGCCAATTACATTAAGAACAAATATACCGCTTTGCCTGCTAAACGTATAGTTCGAAAAGACAAAATTATGGAAATCGCCATATCATTGAGAGCAGTAGTGTAGGGGTAAGACGCACGGCATCTACTTTTGACACAAATCGACCCGCGGTTCTAGTCCACTTTTCGCCGAACTTGATCTTCTCCCATTTCCCATCACATATCAGATCGGAAAGGCATTTATTTTCAATAAAAATGTAGAAAATATTAGATAAGTGGAAATAAAGCGTCTAACATGTGTTTAATAATAAGTGTTTATCGATTAGGGGTAGGTAAACAGACATGTGCTGAATGTTAGAGACAATAAAAGTGAGTGGGTCCAATATCATTGATCGTAAAAAGTGGGAGGGTCTTGTCCCGCACACACACAATGGCTCCGACGCCCATGCATCAAAGTATAAAACACTGTTCTAGTGGTTTTTGGATATTTTAATCAAAAAATCTTACATATTGTGCCTTAACTAGTTATTTACATAAAATACTTATGTTGTTTTATGATTAAGTATTGTATTTCAGTGGAAACTTTATTTTTTCCCTTAATTACTTGAAACAAACAAAGCTAGTATCAACCGACTACTTATTGATAACCTGCAAGCTACGCTCCAGCTTTTGGTTTTTCAATGTCATGACCGTGAGTAAACCATTTCCATCCCTTGAAGTAGAAACTTGCGAATGGCTGGTGCAACCCTACCCTCATCCCCAGTACTGGACGCTGCTTCACTAGCAAAGTCTACTAGAGTTTGGTCAAACCAACTTAGCTCTGCTGGTCCATCAGCTACAAAACCATCACTGGTATGGGAATTCATACTGGTTTCACCCTGTGTTTACATAAGGGGAACAAACAGAAATTACAATTATGAAAAGGATTTCTGAAAACAACACAATGTTAAAGGATTCTTCATTTTAAATCCAGAGTCAATTAGCAGTTTATTAACATGTAGACTAAATAAACAAATCTTCCTTAAAACTGGGTGTTCATCCTGAATGAAAAATGCAAATGTACATATGGCAGTTTATGTTGATTTTAAAAAGCATTGGTTTATTTTTCAATCCTTTGATGGTTTGAGATTTTTAAACATTTTTTTTTACATAATAAACTATTATATTTGTGTAGAGAGAAGAAATTCTTGTATCATGAATAAATTATGGTTAATTTAATAGAATTGTTATTGTTTTATGAACTACAAATATATGAAACCAAATAGTTCCTGCATATTTCTGTAATAGTAAATAAAGCAATAATACCTTACAGGTGTCTGTCATTTCTGACAGGAGGATACTGAAATCAAGAAACGCTTTGATGGAGTCACAGTGTTTACACATTTCAAAGGAATCCACCTAATGGCTTACAAGTGGACGCCGCTAAATACAGGCGTAAACGGGGTGTAAAATGATTTGAGCTTGTCCACTTTCGACCACTTCAAGAAAGCGCATTAGACCGGATTTGCTTTCGCAGTGTTGGGGTCGAATGCATTCAAACAGCCGCAAATGACCGTCTGCTGTCTGGTCTTGGTATTAAGACGTGTTTTGGTCAATCGGATCACAGGTAGACGAGGGAGACACATTCCCGTTCACACCTGGTGTTTTAATCCATCTCTTATGTCCACTTTCATCCACTTCTGTCCTGATTTCTTCGAGGGGAGGGTCTATGGGCGGGTAAATGTATGGGCTTTTTCAGATCTTTCCATCAAATGCATTAAATAATAAGCATATACAATTTACATATGAACACGATCGGAGACGACGGGAAAACATCCGGAGAGCATCAGCTTTCGTTTCTGCTCTGACAGACACAAGACCAGCCGAACGCTGTGAGCAGTGTTGGGGGTAACGCATTACAAGTAACTTGAGTTACGTAATCAGATTACTTTTTCAAGTAACTAGTAAAGTAACGCATTACTTTTCAAATTTACAACAAAATATCTGAGTTACTTTTTCACATTTATTTGACTGACAGCTCTCCTGTCCCCATGAAATCCAGAGTAAGTGCAGTGGTGTTGTGTGTGAACATGATAGTTATTGCAGTTCTAGACTAAATTTGAGCATTTATTCATCTCACTTGCATAAAGATTGAGAATTCCTCAAAAACAATAAAATCAGTCAAATGCAAAATATGCAAACCTCCAATAATTAAATGTTAAATAAAACAAATATTTGTATGCATTTAATCTACCTTTATTGACCAATTTGCTGCTGACCTTTAATGATTCAGTTAAACCATGAGCAAAAATTACTAGATTTTGGTTTTCTCCTGCGTCCTGAATTTGTGAATTTGTATTTTTACCTCAGCCTGAGGCTTATTATTTAAATTTTGGTATGAAGAGGTCTTTACATTTGCACAAAAATAGAACCTTTTTGTTAAAAAAACAAAAACAAAAAAACAAGCCCAGTCCAGGTGAGAAAAAGTAACGCAAAAGTAACGTAACGCATTACTTTTCTTAAAAAGTAACTAAGTAACTCAATAAGTTACTTTTTAAGGGAGTAACGCAATATTGTAATGCATTACTTTTCAAAGTAACTTTCCCCAACACTGGCTGTGAGTGTGTGTAAGAAATCAGGAATGGACAGAGAACATGATTGGTACGTTTTTCATCTTCAAACCAAACTTGGGTGTCCAGCCGATTAAGTTTAAATCCCGTCTGGCTACCTCACATCCCATAATGTTCACGTGTTAGTTCAGTCGGCAGAGAGAAGACAGTCTTTTAGTGGCTGTTCGTGTGTGTTTGACCACATGAGCGTTTACACTATGAAAGCAATCCGGTCTAATGCGTTTTCGACTACCTCTGGAAGTGGTAGTCCCTTATTAGTCCCTGTTTACTGTATTAGAAACCTTATTAGTCCCTGTTCACCGTATTTAGCCCGATTGACCAAAACACATCTTAATACCAGGTGTGAACAGGGCCTCAAACCTTCTGACCTAACACGTGAACATTATGGGAAGCGCGCTAGCCTAACAGGATTTAAACTTTATCGGCTGGAGTTTGGTTTGAAGACGAGAAACGTACCAATCATGTTCTCTCTCCATTCCCGATCTCTAACACACACTCACAGCGTTCGACTGGACTTTTGTCTGTCAGAGCAGAAGCAAATGTTTTCCCGTTATCCCCTGTCGTGCTCATTTGTAAATTGCGTGAGCTCATTTTGTCCATTAGATGGAAAGATCTGAAAAAGCCCATACATTTGAGACCCTCCCCTCTAAGAAATCAGGACAGAAGTGGCTGAACGTGGACAAAAGAGACACCAGGTGTAAACGGGAATATGTCTCCCTCGTCTACTTGTGTTCCGATCAACCAAAACACATCTTAATACCAGCTGTAAACAATTGGGATAAAATAAAGATAGTTAACTGTTAACAAAAACTGGGAAAGTTAAATGCAGAAAAATGCAGTCTTTAAGTCTGCTCATTAAAACATTTACATGTATTACTTGGGTGTCTTGCTCGAGGGCACAGAGGTGATGATTCATCTAGCAAACTTTAATCACCACACCACCCACAGACTGTGGGAATGCATTAATGTAAGCTTCTGAACCGCATGAAACTCAAAGGAATAGTAATAATTTAGTTGCACCAGGTTTGATGACATTGGTTCTCATGTATGCTACACTGTCAAAGTCTGTTTACATTCACTTTAGACACGTCTGGTATCTAATATCTGTGTATACATTAATCCCAGCACAAAATTAGTCTGTTGGGGATCGTTTTACTATGACCCTCTGGTTTGGACTAAAATCATACTAAATTTATTTTATAATTCATGTCAGGTGGCCATGATTATTTGCCAGCATGGATTAGTTAAAATCTGACTGGATATAGAAATCGAAGAAATTAATGAGAAGAGATTGTGAGTGTGAATTACCTGTGTGCATCTGTATATAATACTGAAGCTTGTAAGTTTAATTACAAAAACAGCAAAGTTATCTCCTAACTGCTGAGAAATAGCCTAAGCTTTCAGTAGCGAAAGCTGTTTTATTTGACAAATTCACAAGGCGGAGGTTGAAAACCAGTTCCTGAATGTGTCTGTGTGTAAATTTCTATAACTATAAAGTTTCCACAGAAAAAAAAATGTTTTAGTGTGAGCGCATGCACGTCTGCATCAAAATACCACATTAAAAAGCAAGGCGTTTGCAACACGTTTTCTCACAAATTCAATGGGGAATCGAATATATGCGTTTAGACCATAGACTGTAAAAAAATATGGACGTAGTGTCCGTGACGTCACCCATAGGATTCGGTACCATCCGTTGCCAGCGGAGCTGAGGTGACGTGATGACTAACAGACAGCAGATAAATGGCTATCCACCTGTCACTCAAAGTGGCCACGCCCTTAATTATGCAACTTAAAGGCTTTATATAATGTAAACAAATGAGTTAATAAAAAAATTCACCACCCTCACAGTCGTCATAAAGGGCAAAATTAGCCGTATAGACCAAAACCATAATTTGTCCTAAGCTGTAAACATGTTTTATTCTGCTGTAAAGTTGGGCATTTTAACATGAGGCTCAATGAGATTCTGCTCCCTTCTGGAGTCTGTCTCTAGTGGCCAGTCGATGAATTACAGTTTAAGTCACTTCCGTATTGGCTTCAACAGAGACCACAGGAGGTTGTCGCTTGGTTTAGACGCAGGTCAGATGTCCAGATATCGGATATGTGGGAAATCGAGGATGATAAAAGGTAACCATTTTTGTTTGAGCTTCAGTAACTCAGTAGTTGTTTATGCTAGATATCTCAAACGTTGACACACGGTAGCCACATTTATCTGCTACAAATACAATTTGGACATGTACAACACAATCACATATTATGTGAGTGAATGTCAAATACAAAGAGCTGAGTTGTTACAACCTTCCTCACAACTAGGGTGTGTTTTAACACAGGCTAGGGATAGATGTAACAATGAAAGGTAATTTGCCGAGATCCACACTTAAATTTGTTGAAAAACAAAGAATAACGTGAACAAGTTAAAGCAACAAAAAACATTGTATTGTATTTCTTTAAAGCATTTAAATTTTTTGTGAGTGTTCAGTTCAGTCACTAACCTTAAGAAAAAGTATTCTTCAAGTTAATTTTATGAAGTAATGTTCAAGTATATTGTTAAGTATACTTTATGTAGTAATATCAACGTAAATACCCAATTTTAAGTATTTTTCTGAGAAGTACATAAAAAGTCTGAAAGTATACTTTCTAATTGTTAGTTTAAAAGAAGTATACTTTTAGCACACTTCAGTAAACTTCTTTTTCATAAGGGTACAGCACGACAATTTTATATCTCTTAGGACATTTAGGAGAAAATAATTCTGAGACAAAAGTCTTGCTGCATACTTTGCATGGTATGTTACTTATGAAGATGAGATTGAATCCAGGGTTAGATCAGGAATCCAGCCCACCATCACAAAATTGTGCTCTTATCATTTTCAAATGAATTCACAGCTGTGAAATGGACATACTGACTAAGCAGTTAATTATGGGTCGTTTCACTCGTGTTTCTGCTGATGCAGAAGGATCACTACACTTTAATCAAAAAGCTCTTTTTCACACAGTGCTCACATTTATTAATGTCTCTCAGCTTAACTTTTTTTTTTTTTGCAGTCTGTTCCTAGAATGCCTTTCAGAGAGTGCACAGGTAAAGCATTTTGCCATTTAACAATTCTATCTCAAGAGCAGATGAGAATTTCCTAGATTTTCCTATCATGAAGAAACTAACAAGATGTCTAATGTTGGTTTGGAACCAATTTATAATAAAGAATAAAATTATTTGTGCCTGTATGTACACTATATTGACAAAAGTATTGGGACGCAGCTGAATTGACTTCAGGTGTTCAATCACGTCATGGCCACAGGTGTATAAATCAAGCACTAGGCATGCAGACGCTTCTACACACATTTGTGAAAGAATGGGTCGCTCTCAGGAGCTCAGTGAACTCAAGCGTGGGACCGGGATAGGTTGCCACCTGTGCAATAAGTCCATTCCTGAAATTTCCTCACTACTAAATATTCCACACTCAACTGTTAGTGGGATTATAACAAAGTGGAAACAATTGGGAACAACAGCAACTCAGCCACGAAGTGGTAGGCCATGTAAAATCACAGCACATCCTGTGGCACACAGTGCACAGAAGTCACCAACTTTCTGCAACTTTCTCCAAATTTCGTGTGGCCTTCAGATTAGCTCAAGAACAGTGCGTAGAACGCTTCATGGAATGGGTTGCCAGGAGAACGTGCCTGACTGCATTGTGCCAAGTGTAAAGTTTTGTAGAGGGGGGATTATGGTGTGGGGTTGTTTTTCAGGGGATGGCCTCTTAGTTCCAGTTCCAACTCTTAATGCTTCAGCATAAAGAGACATTTTGGACAATTTCATGCTCCCAACTTTATGGGAACAGTTTGGGGACAGCCCCTTCCTGTTCCAACATGACTGCACACCAGTGCACAAAGCGTCTGTCCATAAAGACATGGATGAGTGAGTTTGGTGTGGAGGAATTTGACTGGCCTGCACAGAGTCCTGACCTCATCCCGATAGAACACCTTTGGGATGAATTAGAGCGGAGACTGCGAGCCAGGCCTCCCCGTCCAACATCAGTGCCTGACCTTACAAATGCAAAGATCCTTGACTCCCATCTTCCAGCCTGGACAGAAGGTGTGGCTCTCCAATTAGGACATCAGGATGCACCTGCCTTCCAAGAAACTAAATCACAGATACATTGGTCCCATTCTGGAATTGAATTTCAAGTGTCACTCCTCAAAGCCTTTCACCGCCCTTTGTCTGCTTCCTCCATAGAGCCTGGCCTAGCAAACCCAGTGCATTATGGGTGATAAAGTTTTCTTACCTATTTGTCAAAAGGTCTTACAACCTTTTTTCCTCTGTTTTCTCTAGTCAGGTAGCACCGTTATATCCATTTTTTCATCTGACTACTGTATAGGCAGCTACGTTTTATTGAAAGCCATTTTGACAGCAGTGAAATACCCCTTTATGTGTTTTCAGTGTGTATGTCAAGCCACGTTTCCACCCGTAATATTTTGTACCAGGAACTTTTTCTCCCCAGACATGTTGCTATCTGCATTTCCATCAAGGTCTAAAGTACCGTAAAGATTAGGCCAATCCGTTGAATTAGGAATGTGTGCGACTTTCCACCTCCACATATAAGCTTAACAAAGCTTGTCGTCAGTCCAACGGTCATATTTTTAAACTCCATTGTTGATTTGAATAAACAACTCTTTCTGCACGCACTGCAACACACTTTTAAAAATAGTGGTTGAAATAAAATGCTGCGTGAACTCAACCAATCAAGCATGTCCAGCGCCCAAGTCCCACCCCCTGAAAGCTTCTGAACTTTGAAAAAGTACTACCACTTTCTGAGGGGAAAATACTTACCTGAAACTTCATTTAGACCCTGGTCCCTAAGGTCGAAACACACAGATACCACCATAAAGTCTCTAGTTTTTGGGAAAATGTCCTGCGGTGGATACGTGGCTTTTGAAATGATCACCCCTCCAATTTTGTCACTTTTTACCTGCTGACTCAACAAACTCACCTTGCTGTGTTTGGCTTTTATCTAATCTCATTTGCATAAAGTTGAGATTGCTCCACTCCACTCTCCCACAATCCCCTGCATCAGCATACCTTTGTTCCCATACAGATTGTTCTGAAAATCTGCACTCAAGATTTGTTCCCTCTTCATTGCAAAATTTAAATCAGGATTGGATCTTCTGTCAGGTCAGGTGCATACACTCTAAAAAATGGTGGGTAAAAAACAACCCAGTGTTGGGTCAAATATGGACTAACCCAGCAGTTGGGTTGTTTTAACCCAGCGCTTGGGTTGTTTTAACCCTGTGATTGGGTTGTCTTAAGCAAACACAAAAAACAACCCAACTGCTGGGTTAGTCCATATTTGACCCAACTTTGGGTTAAAACAACCCAGCATTTTTTAGAGTGTATCAAAAGTATACAGTCCTGATATTTTTTAAGTAATGATTATATTAATAATTGGATTACATTAGCACTTGGATTACAAATGCCATCAACTGGAAAAGGAGAGGACAACATTAGGACAAGAAAGGGCGGAGAGAGATCACACATGACCAGTTAGAAACACAGAAGTGTAAATATAAATTGTGTGTTTTTAACACTAAGTGAACATGCATACTAAAAATCAATGTTTAGCAGGCCCAAGACCTCAGACAGGAGAATAAACCATACGTAAAAGTGTGTCATTGAGTGGAGAGATGGTCTCCTCTCTTTTCACAGCATTAACATTTCCATTTTCATCATTAAAACCATAAACTAATCCAGTCCTGCTCCTTTAATCTCCTAATTCTCTTCTTTCTCACTCTCTGTCGCTTTCACTGCATAAATTGTCAGACTCTAGCCAGGATCACTTTAAAATCTCTCAGCACTGGTGTGAGTATCCTCTTTTTTCCTCCTGATTTCTCTCACTCTGTATCAGTCACACACTCTCAAGACGAGTATCGCTACTACTATTGCTGATATTAAGGATTTAGGATCTGAACAAACCTTGAGCATGTTACTCATCCTGTGTAACGGAGGCCAGCTAGTTGTCACTGTGCAAGTAAACCTCACTCCTCTGATCTCAAGAGATGCTCTAGCGACTGATGCTAGAGGTTGCAGCCTTTAGCCTCCTTGTTAGGGCATCCAACTCTCATGCTGGCGAACCCGGGTTTGAGTCCTGCTTAGAGCGGGTTGTTCGAACATAAGGGGTTGCACTACAGATAAATGACAAATTAAATTCACCCACCCCTGAAACTAACCCTCAGTGGGTTACCAATTGGTCACCAATTTGCCAAAACACTAAATGGTTATGGATGACACTGTTCCTGTAATATATAACTCTCTGTTCACTATTATAATCATTAAAATGCAATATTTAACATCATATTCAGTATAAGTCATCCTAGCTAGCGTTATCTAACAACCGCAACATTATTAAGTAGACATGAAGTTTGTATATTGCCAAACCTGTGTGGATACCTGCTGTCTGCGTTGCAAGTCCCACACGAACACCTTTTCACCATTTTTTCAAGATAAACACTACGCGTGGTTTGTTTGTTTGTTGGACCAATGGCAAACAATATCGGCGTTGTGATTGGCCAGATCGCCTGTCAATCAAACTCACCGCGGTGAATTGGACCCTAAACTAAAGTGTCACCAGAAACAGATATGTTCCTAATTCTGAGTATCTGAAATTTTGTGTAGGCTAGTCAGTCATTTTCTTTGATGGGAAAGTGTGACTGGTATTGTAAGAAATTGACTTCAAATCTACTTTACTCTTTCCCGCCATTGCCTGAATCTATCATGTTTTTGCTGTTGTATGTTAGGGGGCGCTAATACACAACTTCTGAAAGAGAACAGAATCTATACTTGTTACATTGTAAGAAGAATGGCATCTACACATATATAAGTCTCTCTTTTTCGTTCTTATCCCGAGGATACCACAGTCAGTCGGATCTGGTTCATATTCAGATCAAATGGTGGACCTTCACCAAGACGACCACAACAGCCCTGAATATCACTGGAGACCATGTCAACTAGACGAGCCCTAGAGACAGATCCTCTGTGAAGAATCAGCACAGATCCTCAGTAAAGACCAGACAAGACCCTATGGCCAACCTCGACTCCTCACCATCATATACCAGTATGATGTATCCCAATCTTCAAGCAGAAGGAGCTGGAGGAAATATCCTGAATGATACAAATCTACAATCTGATGCCGCCTGGAATCATAACCACACCATGTTGGTTCATTTCCTTTGAGACTACTGGAATGAGAACTAACCTGGACAATACAAACACAAATGATGCGTTAGGGGGCTGCGTTTACAGATCTATTAAACTCCTTTGGGGTCAAGCAAAGCGCCACTGGTCCAACTCATCGTCTTAATCACACACTAGATTTAATTATATCACATGGAACCAACCCAACCGATATAGATATTATACAACAAAGTGATGATGTCACTGACCATTACATGGTAACTTGCATACTGCGTACTGCTGAAATCTGTCATGTTGCGCCACGTTATCGACCAGGCAGAGCGATCCTTCCAACCACTATAGATAGATTCTCAAATAGCTTACCTGATCTGTCTCAGCTGCTCAGTGAACCCAAACAAACAGATGAACTAGAGGAAATGACTAGCAGTATGAGCACCATTTTCTCTAGTACATTAGAAAATGTTGCACCAATTAGATTAAAAAGGTTAGAGAAAACTAAAGCACCATGGTACAACAGTGCTACACATGTTATCAAGAGAGAAACTCGTAACTTAGAGCGTAAATGGAAACAAACTCATTTAGAGGTCTTTAGAATCGCGTGGAAAGATAGTATGTCACGTTATAAAAGGCCTAAAAGCAGCCAGGGCTGAGCATCTCCGCAAACTAATAGAAAATAACCAAAATAATCCAAGGTTTTATTTAACACGTGGCTAGATTAACAAATAAACAAGCATCGCCTGAGCAAAATATTCCGTTACAGTTTAGTAGTAACGATTTTATGAATTTCTTCACTGAGAAAATAGAAAGCATCAGAAACAGAATTGTAAATGTACAACCTTTAATGATGTCTTATGATTCAACCTCAATTATCGCCCCTCAAGAACTACTACACGCTTTACAACTATAGGACAGGAAGAGCTAAATAAACTTATCATTGCATCTAAATCAACAACATGTTTATTAGATCCAATACCCACTAAACTACTGAAAGAGCTGTTACCTGTAGTGGAAGAGCCTCTTCTCAATATTATTAACTCGTCTTTATCTTTAGGTCATGTTCCAAGAATATTCAAGTTGGCAGTCATAAAACCTCTCATTAAGAAGCCACAATTGGATCATAATAACCTAGCAAATTACAGACCCATTTCAAATCTTCCATTTATGTCTAAAATACTAGAAAAAGTTGTGTCTGCTCAATTGTGCTCTTTCTTGCAAGAAAATGATATCTATGAAAAATTTCAATCCAGTTCAGACCACACCATAGCACAGAAACTGCGCTCGTTAAAATCACAAATGATTTACTTCTAGCTTCTGACCAAGGCTGTATCTCAATACTAGTTCTACTTGATCTTAGTGCTGCGTTCGATACTATAGATCATAAAATACTCTTAGATCGACTTCAAAATTACACTGGTGTTCAGGAAAGGCATTAAACTGGTTTAGATCGTACTTATCAGACCGCTACCATTTTGTCTGTCTAAATGGGGAAAAATCAAAGATAACGTCAGTAGACTATGGGGTGCCGCAAGGATCTGTGTTAGGCCCTCTGCTATTCTCAATATATATGCTGCCACTTGGTAATATTATAAGAAAACATGGAATTAATTTCCACTGTTATGCTGATGACACTCAATTATATATCTCATCACGACCAGATGAAAGCGCTAAATTATCTAAACTGACAGCGTGTGTTGAAGATATTAAATACTGGATGACGTGTAATTTTCTGCTATTAAATTCAGATAAAACAGAGGTATTACTTATTGGTCCAAAAACGGCCCACAAAACCTCTCACAATACAACTTAAACTTGGAAGGGCGTCCTGTCACTTTATCCACTACAGTAAAAGACCTGGGTGTTATATTAGACCGCAACTTGTCTTTCGAAAATCATATTTCATATGTTACAAGAACAGCATTTTCCACCTTAGAAACATTGCTAAGCTCGTAACATGCTATCTATTTCTGATGCAGAAAAGTTAGTTCATGCATTCATGACCTCAAGACTAGATTACTGTAATGCTTTATTAGCTGGTTGTCCTGCATCCTCAATAAACAAGCTACAGTTAGTCCAAAACGCAGCTGCTAGAGTTCTTACTAGGTCAAGAAAATATGATCATATAACACCAATTTTATCATCTCTACACTGGTTACCTATTAAGTTCCGATTATCAATTACAAAGTATTGCTACTGACCTATAAAGCCCTAAATGGTTTAGCTCCAGTGTATTTAATGGATCTTCTATCGCCCTACAATCCATCGCTCTTTAAGATCACTAAACTCGAGGCTTCTGGTCGTTCTAGGATATCTAAGTCCACTAAAGGAGGAGGGCATTTTCATATTTAGCTCCTAAACTCTGGAATAGCCTTCCTGATATTGTTCGAGTTCAGACTCGCTGTCCCAGTTTAAAACTAGATTAAAGGCATCTCTTTAGCCAAGCATTCACATTATAATTACCTTTTATACTACAGTTAAATCGGATCGAAAGAATTAATATTCTGAACAGCAGCTATGCTAATTATTTCCCATCTGCTTTTCTGTTATTATCTCGGGACACTAGTCCCGAGGTAAATAGTTAGTCAGCTCCAGTTTGTATCCAGCCTCTCATGGAGACTTCAGATGCCCCAACACCTGTGATGAGACGACTCGGCGCCTGTGAAGAGACGACTCAACGCCAGCGCTGTTATAGCGGCCTAAAATAATACATGATTGATTAACTTTTTCTAACATTTTTCAATGTACATTTATAAAATGCACTTTCTGTAAAGCTGCTTTGAAACAATGTGTATTGTGAAAAGCGCTATACAAATAAATTTGAATTGAATTGAATTGAATTGAACAATAACATCACGGTTTTCTACACAGCTTCTTTATAACTGAATTTAACCGATTTCATATTTGATGATCTTTACACAGTTATTGAGCCAAACCGAATCAACACTGAACTGACATCAGTGGAAAAATTACATTATTTTCTTTTTAGAGCTGTTTTACAGCAGAATTTAGTGAAGTTGTTAAACGTAATTCCAGGAGGAGTACGCCCATCTAATCTTTCGATTAATACCAAAGTATAAAACCACCAGCTTACCTCTTCCCGTTGTTAGTTCTTGCAGCATCCCTCCTTCTCCCCGGCTCCTCCTCTTTGTAGAATTGTGCCTGTTATAGGGGGGAAATCGGAGCTCGGGTAGAATATCCTCTCCGAGCCCCACTATAGCAAGCCAAATCTGTTTACCACTTTCACTAAGATTATATGGGGACACAAACTCGTGAAACTATGTGTGCATCATTGAATCTTTATTTTCCTATTTATCCCTGTAAAGCTGCTTTGATACTATCTCTAGTGCGTGAAGCGCTATATAAATAAAGGTGACTTGACTTTGGTTTTCAGTTGCATTGCATTGCTTGTAGTTTTACATTAAATGTACAAAAGATCTGTTTTACATCTGCAGTTAGGTGTTTGAACTACTACTTGGTTAGAAATTGTGCATTATCATTATAATTAATAAATGTGTAAACTGGATTTAAAACATCCACAGATAGCTTGCAAAGCAGTTTACTGTAGCATGCATTCACCAGCAAGTAAAGCTTTTAAAGACATAAAACACAAATAAATGGCTTTAAATATAATAGTTGCATTAAGATTGCTAGCATAGTGTACATATGGGAATATATGAGCTGGTAAAGACAGCTCTTTGACTCATGAAATACTGTGAATATGGAGAGGCACAGCAGGCGGAGGAGATACAGTACTGTCTGATGGAGCTTTTAAGACCGCAATTAGGCCATTAATCCTGCAGCAGGACTCTTGCATTAATGGACTTTTAAACGTAGCCAATTCACACCCGTTTGTCCGATGCTACCTGCTGTCTGCATCAATAATGCATCAAAGCATCTTAAACACACCCAAACACACCCACCAACAGCTGATGTGTCAGTCCTCAGAATCAACTCAAGAGCTTGTTAAACGGCAAATTAGACTGAACATATTCCTGATCAAATGTGATCAATCTTTGACTGACATTTAGCATTCACAACAACCCAGTTTCAGTAACTTTAAGTGTGCTTTCACACTTCGGTTTGTTTGGTCCGGATCAAAAAACAAAAACAAAACACATAGTCCTGGGGCCTATACCATGAAGCCGGTTTAGCTGGCTAGCCAGATATGTTTAAGCTTAGTTTGTACCAATCCTGGGTTTTTAGTACCATTAAAGTGGTTTGGCTTTTAGCAGTGTTCATCTCCATAGTAACTTACGCTCCGCAGCTAACCTGCTCCGGAGCAGGTTATGTTTGGGATAAGAGATCGCAAAATTAATTTGAACCAATCAGCTGTGAGCAAAGTGACTCATCTCTGATGCAATAAAGCCACTCCCCCTGTTTCTACTCCAAATTAAAGGTCACTACATGCTAATATATATGTATACATATATATATAATTATAAATTACATAGTAAAATATGTTCAAATAGAAATCAGTTATTTTACATTTTAATAATATTTCACAATATTAAAGTTTTTATATACATATATACACACATGAGCACAAGAGACTGCTTTAAAAAAAAAGAGAAAAAGAGAAAAAAAGAAAGAACTACTTTCACAACTATTTTCTTTATTTATTCTCTTACATGGAAAAGTATTTTCTTCTTTGTAAATGGTTTTAAATTCTTTATATATACTTCAATGTATTTATCTTCAGCAAAATAGTTTTGAATCACGTTAGCTCTCTCGCGAGAAATAAGTCACATGTGCGTTGAAAGGCCTGTGATTGGCTGCTCACTGCTGATGTCACACTTTCACATGCACGCAATCCACAAACTCAGGATCAAAGCCTGAGTTGACAGAGAAAGTTGATGATCAGCATCATGGGACCAACAAAGCCTGAATTGATTGGTTTGGTTTTGTCAACTCAAAACTAATCCTGTAACCCTGAGTTTGTTGATCTACCATCATGGTACAGGCCCCTGGTCCGCTTAGCGTTCACACTGGCATTTTTAACAGCGAACCTAGCTACAGAACCAAAGGCATAGTGATAAGGTCACAACCTGATTAGCTTTTATGACGTATATTTTGCGAAAGAGCTTGCTTACCGAACATTCAAAACAATGCTATGTGCTGGATTAAACGGCATCATTTCATGCGTGTACATATGGTTCTCTTTCATAGGTTCACTCGACGCTGCGTTATGACGCAAATGGGGTACGCCCCTGGGCATGCCGATTGTCTGAAACCCTTATAGAATCACGCCAATTCATTGGCTGATGGCGCAGCGCCGCCCCTCTAGCTCATCACCTTTGAGTTATACTGGCGCGCGCGTCATCTTCTCCCCAGATTTCTTTTCTTTTATTTTTGCAATTTTTTTTAAAAATTACACTCAGTTTTTAAACCAGAGCTCAATGTTCAGTGAACATCCCAGAATCTGTCTAATAAGGCTCTTGTCTACCGCTGTCACTTAGACAGGCTTTAGGAGGAAGTTTTGTGCAGTGTCAGGCCGTGTGGTGTGAGGGGACTCTGAGACTGTGCATTGCTCATACATCATTTTCACCTCCTGAACAACACCTGAGTCTGCAGGGACACTCGTGGGCACCGGACACAATGCAGTGATGGATATCCAGCCAACCACAACAACACAGAGTCTGATGTGATGAATCTGAACACACTATTTGTCAATTGAACACACCTACAAATTAGTTGTTAGCTGTTGGTTATGTGGATCTTTACAGACATAAACAGTATGAACTGTCATTAAGAAAGTCTTAATCACTGGGATGGTCACGCAGTTTGAGTGAATTATTTCATTAAATAAAAAAATTCCGGCAACCGGAATGATTCGCCCACAGGGCTCGCAAAATGTCTTTAGCAAACAAACACAATGATTTGTCTCTGACACACTCCAGCAGAAGATATAAATAACTGGCTTAAAACACACTTTTTGTGTGTAAAAATACTAGCGAGCCTAAGACTTTTGTACAGTACTGTATACAGGTCCTTCTCAAAAAATTTTCCATAATGTAATGATAAAATTAAAATGTCATATATTTTAGATTCATTGCACACCAACTGAAATATTTCAGGTCTTTTATTGTTTTTATACTGATTATTTTGGCATACAGCTCAAGAAAACCCAAAATCTCAAAAAATTAGCATATTTCATCTGACCAATAAAAGAAAAGTGTTTTTAATACAAAAAAGTCAACCTTCAAATAATTATGTTCAGTTATGCACTCAATACTTGGTGGGGAATCCTTTTGCTGAAATGACTGCTTCAATGCGGCGTGGCATGGAGGCAATCAGCCTGTGGCACTGCTGAGGTGTTATGGAGGCCCAGGATGCTTCGATAGCGGCCTTAAGCTCATCCAGAGTGTTGGGTCTTCCGTCTCTCAACTTTCTCTTCACAATATCCCACAGATTCTCTATGGGGTTCAGGTCAGGAGAGTTGGCAGGCCAATTGAGCACAGTAATACCATGGTCAGTAAACCATTTACCAGTGGTTTTGGCACTGTGAGCAGGAGCCAGGTCGTGCTGAAAAACAAAATCTTCATCTCCATAAAGCTTTTCAGCAGATGGAAGCATGAAGTGCTCCAAAATCTCCTGATAGCTAGCTGCATTGACCCTGCCCTTGATAAAACACAGTGGACCAACACCAGCAGCTGACATGGCACCCCAGACCATCACTGACTGTGGGTACTTGACACTGGACTTCAGGCATTTTGGCATTTCCTTTCCCCAGTCTTCCTCCAGACTCTGGCACTTTGATTTCGAATGACATGCAAAATTTGAGCGACAGTCCAGTGCTGCTTCTCTGTAGCCCAGGTCAGGCGCTTCTGCTGCTGTTTCTGGTTCAAAGTGGCGTGACCTGGGAATGCGGCACCTGTAGCCCATTTCCTGCACACGCCTGTGCACGGTGGCTCTGGATGTTTCTACTCCAGACTCAGTCCACTGCTTCCGCAGGTCCCCCAAGGTCTGGAATCGGTCCTTCTCCACAATCTTCCTCAGGGTCCGTCACCTCTTCTCGTTGTGCAGCGTTTTTTCCTCACTTTTCCTTCCCACAGACTTCCCACTGAGGTGCCTTGATACAGCACTCTGGGAACAGCCTATTGGTTCAGAAATGTCTTTCTGTGTCTTACCCTCTCGCTTGAGGGTGTCAATGATGGCCTTCTGGACAGCAGTCAGGTCGGCAGTCTTACCCATGATTGTGGTTTTGAGTAATGAACCAGGCTGGGAGTTTTTAAAAGCCTCAGGAATCTTTTGCAGGTGTTTAGAGTTAATTAGTTGATTCAGATGATTAGGTTAATAGCTCGTTTAGAGAACCTTTTCATGATATGCAAATTTTTTTAGATGTTTTGAGAGGTTTTCATGAGCTGTATGCCAAAATCATCAGTATTAAAACAATAAAAGACCTGAAATATTTCAGTTGGTGTGCAATGAATCTAAAATATATGAAATTTTAATTGTATCATTACATTATGGAAAATAATGAACTTTTATCACAATATGCTAATTTTTTGTCTGATCAAAAAGGAAAGCTACTCCACTCCAAAAAACAAACAAATAAAGAAACTTTTAGATGTTTAATTGCTAGTTGGAGCATTGGGATGGCTAGACTCAAGATCACAACTCATTTTTGTAAAAACCTCAAATTCGACCAAAATGTACATGTTTCATTTGTTTTGGCTGTAGCTCGTAATTAGCCAGTGCACATTCCCATTCATTTTGCCAGCATGGGTCAAATATGACTGACAACAGCCATACAGATCTTGTAAAATTTTAATAATGGTTTCTTGATATGAATGACATTTAATTTCCCCCTTGGCCTCCCCCTCTAAATGGTCAAACAAAAAGAACACTTGTTCAGCAGAATTCAAATGACGGGCTCCCATGCAGACACGTGCGTCCTCTTCCCTCTTATCAATACCCATTCCAGAGCTATACTAGAAGGAGACGTTTCAGTGTGTGGAAAGCCCATACCTGGTTGTGGCATACTGGTAGTAAAGGATCCTCCCCTAGTATCCCCAGTGTTCTTGGGATGAATGTTATTAGCAAAGGCTATGAGCTTTTGTTCAGACAACATGCCTTATATGAATTGCCAATGGTGTTTCAGGCCCCTAGGGCCTATAAAGCTGGTTTAGCTGGCTAACCAGATATGTTTAAGCTTAGTTTGTGCCAATCCTTTAGGTACCATGAAAGTGATTAAGCTTTTAGTAATGTTCATCTCCATAGTAACTTACGCTTAACGACAGAGTTGATGATCAGCATCATGGGACCAACAAAGCCTGAATAGATTGGTTTGGTTTTTTCAACTCGAAACGAATCCTGTAACCCTGAGTTTGTTAAACTATCGTCATGGTCCTGTGTTTATGTCATGTTACATATGGTTATATAAAAGGAAGGTTCAACTGATTCAAGTTGCTGCAACTTGTTCAGCCCATTTCTACAGTGGTTCTGCTCTATTTAAGCCTCCATCTCAGAGGAGTGTTAGCTTCCCATACTTTATGCCCGACACACATTGTACGATTTTGGGCTGTCCCAGACGAAAGATGTCCAATCGGGGTGGATTCTGTGGTCTTGGCTCCTAAACGGTGGTCCTACATCATACAATGAGAGAGGTTCAAAGACAGAAGGAGTGTGTGTTTGCTGCTATGACCTAACGTCTACAGACTAGCCAATAAAAATTCAACATATGGCAGATTGATCAACACGACATGGCGCTAAAACTTAAAACTACTGACTTTGAAGTTTGGCCTCTTTTCCCTAGCCATGACTGCACCCATATTCTCCTCTTTTTGTCAGAACAAATAAAAACCACAATTGCCAAAGTGGAATTCATCTTGCTCTATTCGTTAACCACTAGCTGATGCTGATGACATTTTATTCTTCTATAGTTGCGCCGTAGCCTCGGATTCAATAGGCGTCAGCACCGTACAGTCTAGATAGATGTTGTACTCAAGTTTATTAGATCTATTGCATACAGTGTGATAAATAATGATATTATAGGATTGATGAAATCTGTTTGAAGCAGGCATTACTCTGGGTGTCCAGGGGTACTGTCTATGTTCCTGTTGTAAATGTTTGTACTACTGATGTTTTATGTTTTATGCTTTATACTCTCACCAAATTAGGTCACCTATGCAGTTATGACGTAGTTATTTTGCCCAAGGGTGTAGTTTGGGCCATTGGAGTGGTTCCAGGTCTATTGAGAGTCAAGTTGATGCTCTTGATTCATCCAAAGTCAACAGTGAGGATAATCAACCGGTTAGGACTTTGCTTACATCTGATTGATCCAATGGCGTTAAACACTACTAAAAACCAAGCCACTTTCATAAGGCCTAAAATGCAGGGTTGGTACAAAATAAACTGAAACACACCTGGCTATCTACCTAAACCAGATTCAAGCACTCTAAAAATGCTGGGTTAAAAACAACCCAAGTTGAGGCTGGGTTAAATGTTGGCTTAAAACAACCCAACCCAATTGCTGGGATGGATAAAACAACCCAACCCAATCGCTGGGATCGATAAAACAACCCAACCCAATCGCTGGGATCGATAAAACAACCCAACCCAATTGCTGGGATTGCATAAAACAACCCAACCCGATCGCTGGGATGGATAAAACAACCCAACCCGATCGCTGGGATGGATAAAACAACCCAACCCAATCACTGGGATGGATAAAACAACCCAACCCAATCGCTGGGATGGATAAAACAACCCAACCCAATCGCTGGGATGGATAAAACAACCCAACCCAATCACTGGGATGGATAAAAACCCAACCCAATTGCTGGGATAAAACAACCCAATCACTGGGATAAAACAACCCAATCACTGGGATAAAACAACCCAATCGCTGGGATAAAACAACCCAATGGCTGGGATAAAACAACCCAACTTGGGTTGTTTTTAACCCAGCCTTTTTTAGAGTGTGGTATAAACCCCAAAACACAATGAAACTAGACATAACCCTGACAATATCCAGGATATAAAAATGCCCATGGTTGAAGAAACACAGTGCATGGATTTAATAAAATCAGGTACAGTATGATTGGTCTACATTAACAAACTAATTTTTTAATTGTGTTCATTATCAATAAAGCTTTGCTCTTTGATCGTGCTTGCCAATACAATAAAATGGCAGCATTAAACATGATTTTTACATTTCTGAAGACAATCGGAGTGGTGCAAAGCTTTCCACTACAGTGATTCTGCTATACTGTATGTGTGCTATGTTGTTCTGAGAGGTTTAAACACATGGCTTGTTGCTAGGGCTTTGCTTGCCTTATAAAATAAGAGCTATGGCCAAGGGTGAGCCAGTGGTGATCAACCCCGTGACATTAGATCCCCAAATGGCTTCTTAATGAGCTGATTATTCATAACACTATCTCAGATGAAGTGCAGCATAAAACGATACTGTCCAGAGATGTTAATGTGCCAACATCAGCTCTAAAATAACACCATCCACCTTCATGGCCTGCTGATGAGGACGGGGTCAGCTGAACTGCTGATCAGTTTGAACTCATTTACATACATGATTTGTCTATTATTGTTAATCAAGGCATCTGATTAGACAGTCTTTAACTAGCGGAAATACACTAAATTTTAAGAAATGCAAAAATGTTCTACCTTTTCATCATTAAAAAAGGGAAAAATATTAAAAAGAAAACCATATTCGCTCATGTTAATGGTGCTTGCCTGTGTGAAATCCACATCACGATAGCTGGGTGTTGCTATGCTGTTGCAGGTTTGTTCTGGCTGATTAATAGACCTTATTCATGGTGCCGCCATCTTTGATTTTTAATGGGAATTAAAGCGAGGCCGTGAGGGATAGACATACATCTCTTCAGTGGGCTCTACTGTTAAATAATGTGTTTTTGGGTTGTTCTGCTGACTAAACACTAAAATTATCTTTCCAAGAAGTTTCATTAGACAAAAAGACTCCAGACAACATGTTATAAGTGATCCGGGGGCTTTATAACCTTGGTAAGTCTATCCCTCACAGCCTCACTTTCGTTTCCATCGCATTTACTCAGAAACATCTGTCCCAGGAACTTTTTTCCTCCAGACCTGTCACTGTCTGCGTTTCCATCGTGGTCTAAAGTACCGCAAATTAGTCCGGTGTCGTGACTTTCCAGTTCCCGCTGGATTTCATCCTCTGCATATAAGCTTAATAAAGCCTGAATCTTGCCATGTCCAACCCCTGAAAGTTCACGATCAGGAATTTTCTGAGGAGGAATCTTTTACCCGGAGCTTCATTTAGACCCTGGTCCCTGCGGTCGAAAAACACAGAGTACCACCTCAAAGTCCCAAGTTCCTGAGGAACGTTCCTGCGGTGGAAACATGGCTAAACTTGTCATGGCGCTGCTCTGAATAAGGTCTAAAGGGTTAATAGGGTCTCACCTATTTTGTCAGATGGCTTTTAAAAGTGATAGCACATCTCCTCCATATGCCAATGATTAGGATAATTCATATCAAGGGCAAGTAACAGGAACAAATGTTAAGTAGGTGTACAAGTTTGTTAAAGTCAGTAATAGTGCTTGAGTAATAGTAAGAGATTAATATACACCAACCTTAAAGTGCACCTTTTATGTTTTTTCGAATATTCCCTTTCATGCAGTGTGTATCTGTTTGTGAATGTAAACGTTCTGCAAAGTTGTAAAGTTGAAAGTGCACAGTAAATAAAGTTGTCTCCTAAAAGAAAGACTCGACTCTGAACTGCCTAAACGAGTCGTCTGTTATTCGAATCTCAGTGTGTTACAATATGTGTGTATACATACATACATATATATATATATTATCACGGTTTTGTTCAAATGAGGTGAAAGTGTTCAAAAAGAACAGATGCACACACTGAAAACATTTAAACAAGTTTTATATGTGAAAATCAACAAACAAAAAATAAAACAAGCAGCTCTAGGCACTTTTTTAAAGCAATTTTCTATTCTGTGGATTTCCTTCCTTATATTGGCCATCGTCAATAGCACCACATAATGCATAAACAATAATAATTTGGTGTAAATATAATCTTTAATATTATCTCTGTAAATATGTTCTCATGCAATATTCTCATCAGAATTCTATCAGCTATGACACATTTAAATCTAGCATATTTTGTGTAAGAGCCGAAACAGGATCCTAGTGAAATAATGCAAATTTCATAAATAATCCATATTTTCATATGATTTGACAGTTTATTTGATAAAATATCAAAAATCCAAAAGGTGTGCATCATACCCGACACTTTACAGTCAGTTCATTCTCTTCATGCTATTAAAGTTAGAAACGTGCATACCAATGTAGTATGTAACTTTAGAGATGGTCCCTAAATTTGCGAATCTCGAACGTCAAGCCAACTTTATGCCAGTCATATCAGATGCGCTGTGGTTGTGCGGTGTTTGTTTTAAACTATTTTTGCTGCTGAAATAGAACAAAAACATTCAACCACTGACTGTATGCTAAATGAATTTCCTGAGTACATCGCACGTTCATCTCTGCTTTGAGTGCAGATTTCAGTGAGTGAGAGCACACTCTGAACAAAACTCTGCTAATCTGAACGCATCTGATTATTAGACACCACAGTCATAAACTCAATAGAAACAGGTGTGATTGGTTATAATGCACAACATGATTATGGCTTTTGAGAAGCCTATAATAAGTTCAACCGCAACAGTCACAAGTGTGAGCGACTGCGTTACACGCCACAGCCGAAATACACCAAACAAACGGCGTATGTAAATGTCAAGCCCTGATTATTATTCCTTAAATGTCACCCTAGTCGTGTCTGAACTTGTTCTTTTATCTTTGGCTCAAGCTTCACGTTATTATTTCCCAGACGTAGTTTTGGTATTGAGGTCAAAGTCCATTTTATCGTGGTTTATCGTGAAACCGGTAATCGTTTCATCCCTACTCGGACCGCAAGTTCATCTGTAAGATGAAAGGATGTTATAATACAAACAATAAGACAACAGTATCAAGAACACCCAACTGCAGTATGAAGAGCCACATTAAATATGGTCAAATTAAAGTGTTTTTTGACCTTGGAGTCTCCTACAACAAGTTTTCATCAAAGGGCATCAAACACAACATTAGGAGGCTTTAAAATAGCATAATAGTGGCACTTTAATGCATGTGCCAGTAAAAATTCAGCCAAACCTATCTTTACCTTGCAGCCAAATGCGAATGCATAATGTCTATCAATAGAGGGCTGCAGTATTGTGCTCACGGGTGAACTCCTATAGATTTCTGCAGATTTAATCAGGAGCACATATGCTCAAACACAGCAACACACGCAGATTAATATGAAGTTCATTCAGTCAGGACTGCATGAAATAAACCAATCCCCATTTTATGCATGCCTTATCTGCATGTATTGTGTTGAACAATGCAGTGTTAGTGTGCAGCGATGGGCAAACAAGAGACACATGAGCTAGAACATGCACAACAGCACATTCCATTGAAACTGAAGGGACAAAGACTGGGAAAAAAGGCTGATATCGTGTTCTTGCTTGTGAAAATACTCTGGGTATATACACTTGCTATCAGTGATTCAAAATAAGACCCCCCTTCAAAGCAGAAGGGAAACAGACGGGATATACACACACACACACACACAAGAGGGTAATAGACTAACAAGACACACCAGGAAACAAAGACTAACCAGGGGGAAACAGGAACTAGACACAAACTAAAAGTCCACAAAACAAGAGCACAAGACAGGCAGTACATTTAGACCACTGCATAGCACGCGTATAATAATAAAACATGCAAACCATCTAAAAGATATGCTTTTATTGCCATATTTATTTATTTTATGTGTATGAATTTTCCTTTGTTTTCTATGAGGAAACAAACACTTAAGGCCGTTTTCACGCCTGAAAGTCCACACCAAGGTCCGAAAAAAAGTAATTTTTGATTCATTTTATACATTCGGTTCGCTTTGGTTTGGTTTCACACTGCATTTATGTGAGCGCACTTGTCGTCATTAGTTATGTGGGCTGCATCTTAACATAGATTGGTTTGCTAGCGGATGTGCGTTTGACGTCTGTGTGTTGTCAATTCGCCGGGTAACTTTGACAAGATGAATGAAGTGAACAGACGCATATCGTTGCATATCTGCAGCACCAACTCGAGGCTAGTTTAAATTCACTAAATGAACATCCTCGTTGTGCAAACATTTTATCGGCGCCGCCAGGAAAGGAGGAGAAGACTCGGACCATATTTTAATTAAAAACCTTGTCTCCTCCTCTCCCCATGTGCTTCGGCTCATTTTCCTGCTATCTTCTGTGACAGTTCTGGTAGTTCTGTCTTCTTCTGTTGTTTGGGGTGCGCGGGAACCACCGGAACTTCCTGTAAATGGTATGAAGTCCGAACCATACAGACAATGCTTTCACACTAGTAACAAACTGAACCTTTGTTAAGTTTGATCCGAACCGAAGACTACCTCTTTTCATCGGACCAAATTTCGTCTGTGTGGTCCGAGGGAGGTTCCACACCTGAAATTTTGACTCGAACCAAACTGAAAGGCAGAAAATCCGGACCAAACAAGCTAGGTGTGAAAACGCCCTAAGAAAAACTGAACAGAAACAGGTGTGAGGGACTAATTAACAATGAAGGAAACTAACTAGGAACTCAGGCAGGCAAAACAGCAACAGAGCCAAAACTGAACATACATATTGTAACATTACCTTAAAGATTAAGCAAGAGTGTGGATCTAAAAGAGGTATTTAATGGCTTAAAACATGATTACATATCCATGACTTGACCGAGGAACAAATTATATGAAACGTAGTCCTTGACCTTGACCCGTAACACAATGAACCATGAAAGGCACAAACAATAATTCACACAGGGCAAGACTGAGCACACGGTTAAATAACTGAGAAAACAATAGGCTAAACAAGCAACACCTGAAAACTAATTAGCATGAACAAAAAGAACTACGAAGACCATGAAAAGAACTACAAAAGAATCTGAACTTATAAATGGCGGCAAGAGACACAACAAAGTACAGAATCCTGACACGTAATTTCGGCGGATATATTAGCTTTATGTGTACTGTTTGAACTGCACTATAGTATGTACTATGGCTGAAACATCAGGGGAAATTGGATTTGGACTATTTTTATTATTACATTATCAGTGACTGCGGTGTACTCAATTAGATGATGTCGGAGCAGGGCATGGGTTTACCTATTCCGGGGATGAACTTCTACTTCTTCACTATCCACTGTCAACCGAACCCATCATAAAAAAAAATCTTTTATTGACTTTAGCTTTGCTTTCAATTCAATTCAGCATTGTATGGTAATGAGGAAACTACAGTGTCTGCAAGTTCCATAATCACTAATACATTGGATTTATAATTTTCACCAACCATTGTTCTTAATACTGGCACCCCCCAGGGGTGCGTACTTGGCCCATTTATTTATATTATGTATACAAATGACTGTCAGAGTTAATTTAACCACTACTCATTAATTTAAATATGCAGATGATATAGCCATTCTTGCACTGCTTAATAAGGACAATTACTCTTTTTAGTCAAAGACTAAAGGGACAGTTCACACAAAAATCATTTACTCACCCTCAAGTTGTTCCAAACTTGTATACATTTCTTTGCTCTGCTGAACACAAATGAAGATATTTTTGAAGAAGCAGATCTATACTATGAAAAATTACTATGGTGGTCATTGGGGCCCGAAATCTGCTTGGTTACCAACATTTTTCCAAATATCTTACATGACACTAGCAGTTCTGTCTTTTCCTTGTGTAATACTTTTACTTCAGGCAGTGACTGGCAATGAGTTTGATCTTCAAAAGAGACCTTAAAGGGCACCTATTATGCAAAATTCATTTGAACATAAATGTGTGTTGGCAGTGTGTGTACACAACCACCCTATAATAGAAAAAATCCACCCACTCCTTTTTTAACCCCCATAAAACATAAGCAGTTTCTCAGAACAAGCCGTTTCCAGATTCCTGCAGTGTGACGTCACACTGCAGAGGCCCCGCCCACACATGTTGATGGACACTGACATACTAGCACAGACCCCGCCCTCAGAGAGCTGAGCTGGTCACAGTCCGCCATGTTTATCTCCTCATTAACAGCAGCATTCAAGTAAGAGATGTGTTCTTATTAAAGCTACTAAAGATTTGTCAGTCAAGAGCAGTGAGTGAATCTCTGTTTATCTTCTGTTGTTTGATAGAGAACTAGTCTAGTTTAATAGACTACTCATGGATGTGCTGACATCAGCTCTGTGCGCATGCGTCAGGAGCATGTGTGTGTGTTTAAGTTGAGAGCGATAAGTCTTTAAAACGCATGCAGATGATAATATTTCATGATGATGAAGATCTGCAATGTCACATGAACGTGTCTGCGATAGAGATGATCATTAAAACACACAGATATCATGTTTCAGGTTTCATTGGCGTGTTCACTGCTGTGAATGAGATGTGTAGGCTCCGCCCTCTCGGGTGGGGAGCAGCAGCTCATTTGCATTAAAGGAGCCACGCACAGAACAGCTCATTTTTCTTTAACCCCAAAATTGCCATTTTCAAAATGGTATATTAAATGATCTGTTAGGAATTTTGATCTGAAACTTCACAGGCACACTATATGACATCTTGTAAAAAGGTGCCCTTTAAGTTTACTAATAGTCTCGAATTTTCCCAGCTGAAGATAAATATGCTCTACTATGATTTCGTAGATGGACAGTTTTGAGAATACGTCTCTGTAGCACTACTTTAGACGATGCTTTAACCTCCTCATCTACAGGTTCCAATGGATATATTACTCTTGAGGACAAGTAAATTATCATTATTATGAACACAGAGCTCACTGGCATTTTCCTTTGCCAATTGACCATGTATATATACATGATCAATTGGCAAAGGAAAATGCCAGTGAGCTCTGTGTTCATACAATCAAATGGAGATAAATGTCCTGTCCACATATCTCTGCAATGGGTGCCTCATAACACCAATAACAAATAGCATATGGCTGAACAGGCCCATAAATGTGATTGAGTGCTGTGGTGATGTGGCTATCTGGCTGAAAGCATCTCTCTCAGTCAGGGATTATACCTTTATTCAGGATGTCAAAAGTTCACCAAAGCAAAGCTGAACGCTGTGGATTTATGCTATGGTGGATATTTGCATTTTCTGCACAGCTTGAGACTGCAAGACTTCGTGTCACAGCGGGTGGTGCAGCAAAACTTACATTCTATGATTGAAATAATATTTCAGATGGAGATTGCAGCATGCATGTATAATTTTGTATATGCATGTTATACCCAGATGAATACAGGCTGCAATGACAGTGAATATAATTGAGACTGCATAACAGGTAAAGGAAGAGATACTGAAAAAAAACACATCAACGAGTTGACAAAGCATTCAGATGCCCCATGAGTCCTGAGGTCACAAAAATATAGCACGTTAAACTGCATAAACACCAGAGTGGGTTGTACTTTCTGAAAAGACAGGTATTTGGATGTAGCAGCAGATACTAGAGATTTAGCAGTGGCCGATGAGCTGTTTTACTTATCCTCGAAAACCCAAGAAGCTTGACTTGTATATTCCACAAGCGATGTGAAACGCATCCCAGGACCTGAAATGGGTGTGTCAGATCATGGAGACATCCAACATGGATACTGCTAGGGGAACTTCAGGGCTGCAGTCCACTTCAAATTTGTATGCGCTTCCCTCACTATCTATAATTGGATTTTGGGAGATAGAGCTACATGTGTGCATTTGAGTAGACTTGCTCCCACTTACAATATCGAGGGTTTGTTTACACTTCCCTCACACTCTTAACAAAACGGAATGTACTTCCAAAATGACTGGACGTTTGCAAGTGTATGAGTGTATCATTAGCTACATTTCAAATCCAGATTTACTCAAAACTTTTGTGATATTTTCTAAATGTCAATATAAAACTCAATGTTATGTGACTAAAACAAAAAATTCCCCTCTTGCGATAAGTCTTTTAAAAAAATCATGGCAACGGATGTTGTTAGGTTTATGTATATCCCAGCCGAAATTTCGCACACCGTTTGTCACAGACCCAAAAAATGAATTGTCAAAATGTGCGTCCTATTCGGGAATGGTGTGCTATATCTCTTTTAAAGGATTGGGGGTATGATGTTTGCCCCAGGGGCAAAAAAGTAGCCGAAATTCCCATTGACTTAAAATGGCGAAAACTTTGACCACTCATAGCTCCGAGCGAGGATTTCGTAGAAATTCGTGTCTTATACGACATTTGAAGAGGCTGACAGGATCGCTCAGGACATACATCTCAATGGGGTATAAGTTGTATCTCTGGGGCGCTAGAGCTCCCCAATATTTGCAAAATTTCCCATTGACTTAACATGGGGAGGGTCGTAGGGAGTAGATTTTGAAACTTTTATTTATTAATTTTGTAAAAATATTTAATCATTTAGATTGACAACACTGATGGTTTAGTAGATGGTTTCTACTGTAATATTGCCCTGGCTGTTTTACAATATACACATAAAACCCACCACTGCCATGCAAATAGGCAGAACATGCCCTATCATGTTATTAAGCATATTACAGAAGTCCTGGAAAATAATGTCTTGAAAGTGTAGAAAATGAGAGAATGGACTGGACTGGTTTGCACAGTGCTGGCTGGTCTAGTTTGATGTTTTAGAGGGGTTTGGGGCATTTGCTCAGTTGCTCAGGCTGAACAGCAGGTTGGTGAGCACACAGAAACACCACAATATGCCCAACACACTTCCTGGAAAATGTATCTTTGCTCAGATATCCAATTTAAATTCAAGCAATTCACGTATTCTGTAAAACTAAACTGCACTTTAAGCACTTAATGGCTTTGTATGAACCCTATTGAAGCCATCTATACTCTACCAAATCTACCAAACTGTTCCCGGGCTGCAAATAAACACAAGCTGTATAATGTTCCTCTGCTCATTGTGGTGTTGTGTTGGTATATGGGACACATGATTTTTTAAAAGAGGATAGACATGTATGCTGGGGTGTAAATCCCTGGCAGGCCTGGGTCCATCAGAGATACTGGATTATGGCTACAATCTTCTGAAGTGAGTGGCTACCCCCTTACACACACACACACACACACACACACACACACACACACACACACACACACACGTCAATGACTGTACCCAGGCTCTAATCCTCTTCTGCTTTCACAGACTGCAAACCCAAACCATATTGATAAAATTATGGTAATCGTTTAAAAATGCATCATCCAATTACATTTCTGCACTGATCATTCTTGCATTTCTTTAAAGTTTTCCCTCCACAGTTTGGTTAAATGATGATAATCATAGAAAAGGAGAAAAAAACAGAACATGAAATTCAAATTGAGAGAAGGCTGTAATGTGATTACTCAGCAAGCAATTGCCATCATTTCACCGTCTCGGTTAAAGTGCCCCTATTATGGATTTTTGAAAATGACCTTTCACGTAATTTTTTCAAACAAATCACAAGCCGTTTTGTTGTGACGTCACGCCGAAACATTGGCATATTGTCTGTCCACTTATTGTGTGCGCAGACACCAGGGAGAACCTGAACCCCCTCAAACACTGCAGCGGATACTGGATATCATGTCGAGAAGACGCCGTGCTCTACAATGTGTTTGTTGTGTTTCATATCGTGTACGTCTCTATTATTTTTTATTTTATGTGGACAAGCGAGAGACGTGGGAGGAGCGAGCGAGACCAGTGCGTGATTGAGAAGGCGTGGTTCCCCGCCTCCTTCTTCCCATATCCTCGAACTACGTTACAGATTGTTTTTAACCCAGTGATTTTTAGTGAAGCCAAAAGAGATAGAGAGAGTTCACCAGCTATCAGTGAGTTTTGAAATAAATATTTTCATTAAATGTTTTCCTCAATCCCTGAAAGTCTGGTGAACTTTCTCGGGATCTCAGGACGTTGCCTCGGCCCAGTGGTAATCAGTCACCTGACTAAAGCGACGGTATAATGTCCTTTCCAGACAACCCATTTATCCTGTTTTAGTGTCTAAGCACCTAATCTCTGTACATGGTCCCCATGTTAAACAGTGGCCGAAACTAACAATGAAAACTATAAGAGGAAAAGGAACATGAGAAGACTGTCCTAGTATGGATACTTAGATATCATTTTGTAAATTGTCTAATGTCGAAAATTATTTTATGCAATAGTAAACACGATAGTAGTGAAACGTGACCTTGACGTATTTTTGGTGAGAATCACCAAAAACACAAAATTGAATAATAATGTTCATATTATTATTTACTATTGAAAGCACTTCAGCTTTTATACCTTAATTGTTTGTAGATCTTCCTATCTGACATTATACAGTGTGTACGGAAAGTATTCAGACCCCCTTAAATGTTTCACTCTGTTATATTGCAGCCATTTGCTAAAATCATTTAAGTTAATTTTTTTCTCAATAATGTACACACAGCACCTCATATTGACAGAAAAACACAGATTTGTTGACATATTTGCAGATTTATTAAAAAAGAAAAACTGAAATATCACATGGTCCTAAGTATTCAGACCCTTTGCTCAGTATTTAGTAGAAGCACCCTTTTGATCTAATACAGCCATGAGTCTTTTTGGGAAAGATGCAACAAGTTTTCAACACCTGGATTTGGGAATCCTCTGCCTTGCAGAGCCTCTCCAGTTCTGTCAGGTTGGATGGTAAACGTTGGTGGACAGCCATTTTCAGGTCTCTCCAGAGATGCTCAATTGCCACTCCTTCGTTATTTTAGCTGTGTGATTAGGGTCATTGTCTTGTTGGAAGGTGAACCTTTGGCCCAGTCTGAGGTCTTGGGCACTCTGGAGAAGGTTTTCGTCCAGGATATCCCTGTACTTGGCCGCATTTATTTTTCCCTCAATTGCAACAAATCGTCCTGTCCCTGCAGCTGAAAAACACCCCACAGCATGATGCTGCCACCACCATGCTTTACTGTTGGGACTGTATTGGACAGGTGATGAGCAGTGCCTGGTTTTCTCCACACATAACGCTTAGAATTAAGGCCAAAAAGTTCTATCTTGGTCTCATCAGACCAGAGAATCTTATTTTTCACCATCTTGGAGTTCTTCAGGTGTTTTTTAGCGAACTCCATGCGGGCTTTCATGTGTCTTGCACTGAGGAGAGGCTTCCGTCGGGCCACTCTGCCATAAAGCCCTGACTGGTGGAGGCCTGCAGTGATGGTTGACTTTCTACAACTTTCTCCCATCTCCCGACTGCATCTCTGGAGCTCAGCCACAGTGATCTTTGGGGTCTTTTCCCCATTGCTCAGTTTGGCCAGACGGCCAGCTCTAGGAAGGGTTCTGGTCGTCCCAAACGTCTTCCATTTAAGGATTATGGAGGCCACTGTGCTCTTAGGAACCTTCAGTGCAGCAGAAATATTTTTGTAACCATGGCCAGATCGGTGAGCTCTTCAGGCAGTTCCTTTGACCTCATTATTCTCATTTGCTCTGACATGCACTGTGAGCTGTAAGGTCTTATATAGACAGGTGTGTGGCTTTCCTAATCAAGTCCAATCAGTATAATCAAACACAGCTGGACTCAAATGAAGGTGTAGAACCATCTCAAGGATGATCAGAAGAAATGGACAGCACCTGAGTCAAATATATGAGTGTCACAGCAAAGGGTCTGAATACTTACGACCATGTGCTATTTCAGTTTTTCTTTTTTAATAAATCTGCAAAAAAGTCAACAATTCTGTGCTTATCTGTCACTATGGGGTGCTGTGTGTACATTAACAAAAAAAAAAGAACTTAAATTATTTTAGCAAATGGCTGCAATATAACAGAGTAAAAAATGTAAGTAGGTCTGAATACTTTCCGTACCCACTGTATGTTTAGTAACGAGCTATGATTCTTGGACACATACCTTTGCCTTGTATATTTTAAGCCTCACACATAAAAAACAAGATATAGCAGGTCTTACAAAAGTCTAGTCCACCTGGAATCAGGTTGAGTCCTGGCTGAGTCCTCCTCTGGCTTTCTATGTGGGTGTGTGGCACTACTGAGATCGATCATCTCAAGAGCACTTTGTCCACCCACATGCTAGGTTTATAGCTTACATCTGTTCCTTGCTAGACAGAAAAAAATATGTCTGGGGAAAAAAAAATTTACTTCAGGAGAAAACTTGCGCATCAGAAAACAATTCCTTTCAGACGAGTGTTCTGGCTTTGCTTTTGTCTAAAAATGTATAAAGTAAAAGCATTTTTAAAAGCCTTATGATTTGTTTGGATCATTGTTTTTCCAGACCACCTCCTTTTGTGGACTGTTCTCACCTCTATCAATAATACAGTGGCTCTGCCTGGGAAGAAGCTAAATGTGGCTCTCACCGGGGCTTTGAACAGAAGGTCAAGCTCTCGAGGTGGTACTAATTAAATTCACCCTCCTGCCCACTCACTAACACCCGCATGCAAACGCTGCGTTCATTAGTCCTCAAACATTGGGGGAGGCCAAAGCTGGGGAAAATCATAAGATATTCATTGCACTTGCAATGTTATATGTAGCTCGATGTCATACCTGCTAACACCGGACCAGAGAAATAGGAGTCTAGGGAATGTTTCTTCTAAAGATTTCTTGGAAAAAGCAGATGGAATCATTTCAGAAAATTATACAAGTAGTTTAGGAAGCAACGATCATTTGAAACAACACCAATTTCTATAGTATTTAAGTGTAGAATTACCATAAATGATCAAGTCTAGCCTGGATGCCAACCGAACGTAGCCCCGCCCACAACATTTGAGGTCGGGAAGTTCAGTCTGGACTTGTTGGTGTTTGTGTTGGTAAGTACTCTGTGTATCATTAATTAGGCCACAACACAACTAAATCAAACCACAACACAACGGATTCAATCCAAAAACAACAGAATCAAGCCACAAAACAACGGATTCAAGCCACAACACAACAAAATCAAGCCACAACACAACGGAATCAAGCCACAACTGAACAGAATCAAGCCACAACACAACAAAATCAACCCACAACACAACGGATTCAATCCAAAAACAACAAAATCAAGCCACAACACAACAAAATCAAGCCACAACACAACGGAATCAAGCCACAACACAACGAAATCAAACCACAACACAACGGATTCAATCCAAAAACAACAAAATCAAGCCACAACACAACAAAATCAAACCACAACACAACGGATTCAATCCAAAAACAACAAAATCAAGCCACAACACAACAAAATCAAGCCACGACACAACGGAATCAAGCCACACCACAACGGAATCAAGCCACACCACAACGGAATCAAGCCACAACACAACAGAATCAAGCCACAGCACAACAAAATAAAGCCACAACAGAACAGAATCAAGCCATAACACAACGGAATCAAGTCACAACAGAACAGAATCAATCCACAACACAACGAAATCAAGCCACAACACAACAGAATCAAGCCACAACACAACGGAATCAAGCCACAACAGAACAGAATCAAGCCATAACATAACGGAATCAAGCCACAACAGAACAGAATCAAGCCACAACACAACGGAATCAAGCCAAACACAACAAAGCCACAACACAACAGAATCAAGCCACAACACAACGGATTCAAGCCACAACACAACGGATTCAAGCCACAACACAACAGAATCAAGCCACAACACAACGGATTCAAGCCACAACACAACGGATTCAAGCCACAACACAACGGAATCAAGCCACAACACAACAGAATCAAGCCACAACACAACAGAATCAAGCCACAACACAACAGAATCAAGCCACAACGCAACAGAATCAAGCCACAGCACAACGAAATAAAGCCACAACACAACAGAATCAAGCCACAACACAACGGAATCAAGCCACAACAGAAAAGAATCAAGCCATAACACAACGGAATCAAGCCAAACACAACACAATCAAGCCACAACACAACAGAATCAAACCACAACACAACGGAAACAAGCCACAACACAACAGAATCAAGCCACAACGGAATCAAGCCACAACAGAACAGAATCAAGCCACAGCACAACGGAATCAAGCCAAACACAACAAAATCAAGCCACAACACAACAGAATCAAGCCACAACGCAACAGAATCAAGCCACAACACAACAGAATCAAGCCACAACGGAATCAAGCCACAACAGAACAGAATCAAGCCACAACACAACGGAATCAAGCCATAACACAATGAAATCAAGCCACAACACAACGGATTCAAGCCACAACACAACGGATTCAAGCCACAACACAACAGAATCAAGCCACAACACAACGGATTCAAGCCACAACACAACGGATTCAAGCCACAACACAACAGAATCAAGCCACAACACAACGGATTCAAGCCACAACACAACGGATTCAAGCCACAACACAACGGAATCAAGCCACAACACAACAGAATCAAGCCACAACACAACAGAATCAAGCCACAACACAACAGAATCAAGCCACAACGCAACAGAATCAAGCCACAGCACAACGAAATAAAGCCACAAAACAAAGCAAAATCAAGCCACAACGCAACAGAATCAATCCACAACACAACGAAATCAAGCCACAACACAACAGAATCAAGCCACAACACAACGGAATCAAGCCACAACAGAACAGAATAAAGCCACAACACAACGGAATCAAGCCACAACAGAACAGAATCAAGCCACAAAACAACGGAATCAAGCCACAACACAACGAAATCAAGCCACAACACAACAGAATCAAGCCACAACACAACAGAATCAAGCCACAACACAACAGAATCAAGCCACAACACAACGGAATCAAGCCACAACACAACGAAATCAAGCCACAACACAACAGAATCAATCCACAACGCAACAGAATCAAGCCACAACACAACAGAATCAAGCCACAACGCAACAGAATCAAGCCACAGCACAACAAAATAAAGCTACAACAGAACAGAATCAAGCCACAACACAACGAAATCAAGTCACAACAGAACAGAATCAATCCACAACACAACGAAATCAAGGCACAACACAACAGAATCAAGCCACAACACAACGGAATCAAGCCAAACACAACAAAATCAAGCCACAACACAACATAATCAAGCCACAACACAACGAAATCAAGCCACAACACAACAGAATCAAGCCACAACACAACAGAATCAAGCCACAACACAACAGAATCAAGCCACAACACAACGGAATCAAGCCACAACACAACGAAATCAAGCCACAACACAACAGAATCAATCCACAACGCAACAGAATCAAGCCACAACACAACAGAATCAAGCCACAACGCAACAGAATCAAGCCACAGCACAACAAAATAAAGCTACAACAGAACAGAATCAAGCCACAACACAACGAAATCAAGTCACAACAGAACAGAATCAATCCACAACACAACGAAATCAAGCCACAACACAACAGAATCAAGCCATAACACACAACGGAATCAAGCCAAACACAACAAAATCAAGCCACAACACAACATAATCAAGCCACAACAGAACGGAATCAAGCCACAACACAACAGAATCAAGCCACACCACAACGGAATCAAGCCACAACACAACAAAATCAAACCACAACACAACGGATTCAATCCAAAAACAACAAAATCAAGCCACAACACAACGGAATCAAGCCACAAAACAACGGATTCAAGCCACAACACAACAAAATCAAGCCACAACACAACGGAATCAAGCCACACCACAACGGATTCAAGCCACAACACAACAGAATCAAGCCACAACACAACGGATTCAAGCCACAACACAACGGATTCAAGCCACAACACAACACAACAGAATCAAGCCACAACACAACAGAATTAAGCCACAAAACCAACATAATCAAGCCACAAGACAACGGAATCAAGCCACAACACAACAGAATCAAGCTACACCACAACGGAATCAAGCCACAACACAACAAAATCAAACCACAACACAACGGATTCAATCCAAAAAACAACAAAATCAAGCCACAACACAACAAAATCAAACCACAACACAACGGATTCAATCCAAAAACAACAAAATCAAGCCACAACACAACGGAATCAAGCCACAAAACAACGGAATCAAGCCACAACACAACAAAATCAAGCCACAACACAATGGAATCAAGCCACAACACAACGGATTCAAGCCACAACACAACAGAATCAGCGACAACACAACGGAATCAAGCCACAACACAACGTATTCAAGCCACAACACAACAGAATCAAGCCACAACACAACGGAATCAAGCCACAACACAACGGAATCAAGCCACAACACAACAGAATCAAGCCACAACGCAACAGAATCAAGCCACAACACAACGGAATCAAGCCACAACACAACGGAATCAAGCCACAACACAACAGAATCAAGCCACAACACAACAGAATCAAGCCACAACACAACAGAATCAAGCCACAACGCAACAGAATCAAGCCACAGCACAACGAAATAAAGCCACAAAACAAAGCGAAATCAAGCCACAACGCAACAGAATCAATCCACAACACAACGAAATCAAGCCACAACACAACAGAATCAAGCCACAACACAACGGAATCAAGCCACAACAGAACAGAATAAAGCCACAACACAACGGAATCAAGCCACAACAGAACAGAATCAAGCCACAACACAACGGAATCAAGCCACAACACAACGAAATCAAGCCACAACACAACAGAATCAAGCCACAACACAACAGAATCAAGCCACAACACAACAGAATCAAGCCACAACACAACGGAATCAAGCCACAACACAACGAAATCAAGCCACAACACAACAGAATCAATCCACAACGCAACAGAATCAAGCCACAACACAACAGAATCAAGCCACAACGCAACAGAATCAAGCCACAGCACAACAAAATAAAGCTACAACAGAACAGAATCAAGCCACAACACAACGAAATCAAGTCACAACAGAACAGAATCAATCCACAACACAACGAAATCAAGCCACAACACAACGGAATCAAGCCACAACAGAAAAGAATCAAGCCATAACACAACGGAATCAAGCCAAACACAACAAAATCAAGCCACAACACAACATAATCAAGCCACAACACAACGGAATCAAGCCACAACACAACAGAATCAAGCCACACCACAACGGAATCAAGCCACAACACAACAAAATCAAACCACAACACAACAGATTTAATCCAAAAACAACAAAATCAAGCCACAACACAACGGAATCAAGCCACAAAACAACGGATTCAAGCCACAACACAACAAAATCAAGCCACAACACAATGGAATCAAGCCACACCACAACGGATTCAAGCCACAACACAACAGAATCAAGCCACAACACAACGGATTCAAGCCACAACACAACGGATTCAAGCCACAACACAGAATCAAGCCACAACACAACAGAATTAAGCCACAACACAACATAATCAAGCCACAACACAACGGAATCAAGCCACAACACAACAGAATCAAGCCACAACACAACGGAATCAAGCCACAACACAACAAAATCAAACCACAACACAACGGATTCAATCCAAAAAACAACAAAATCAAGCCACAACACAACGGAATCAAGCCACAACACAACGGAATCAAGCCACAACACAACAAAATCAAGCCACAACACAACGGAATCAAGCCACAACACAACGGATTCAAGCCACAACACAACAGAATCAAGCCACAACGCAACAGAATCAAGCCACAACACAACGGAATCAAGCCACAACACAACGAAATAAAGCCACAACACAACGGATTCAAGCCACAACTCAACGAAATTGTGGCGAGGTTGGCGACCGAGAGATGTGGGAGGAGCGAGTCCTCTCATGAGGGACCTCGGAGGCATATAAGGACGAGCGACACCAGTGAAGGACGAGAGGACCAGGGGTCTATTGCACAAAACTAGGATAAGGGATTAAGCCGGGATATCTTGATGATCTTGTCATCTGTATGCAAAATTCAGTACACCGCTGTCTTGTAAACTTACACTGAAGGCACACTCACACTGATAACGATAACTAAAGATAACTGTATATTAGCGGATAAATTGAGCCAGGACCACCAAGACCCCGGCTTAATCTCTTATCCTAGTTTTTTTGTGCAATAGGCCCCAGGCCTGGACTTTATGTTGTGTTTTGTTTATGTTTTATTATGTGTGTGCGTGGCAGTCGTCCGTAAAGGGCTGCCCGCATTACTTTCATTTTGTTTGTTTATTTTGGATCAAAGTCTTTTAAATGTTCATAGGTTCCTGCCTCTTTCTTCGCATATCTACGAACTACATTACAGAAATCAAGCCACAAAATAACAGAAATTCTCCCGACCACTAGGGGGCTCTCGGAGCACGGTAAAGTTAGTTTTCCTTGCCATTGTTCTATAGATTCGGCAGTCTTACAAAGATATCAATACCACAATTAATCTTAACAGTATGTCACCATTGTATATCGAGATGAAATATTAATTCAAAATCACTTCATGCATAATAGCTGCATATTTACACTCGAGAATGCTTTGACCCGCTACCACGGCGCATGACGTTTAAGGGAACGTCTACCAATTCCACCATTTAGTTGAAACGTATAATTTGTATGGATTAAAACATTATTTTAACATTTAAAAACAGACATGTTCAAATTCCAAAGCTTGATTTTATTGGTAAGACTGACTCAACACAACTTTGGAATTTGATCGTCTTTTTTAAATGTTAAAAGTAATTTTAATGAAACAATGTTTTTTTAAGTGTAACTTTGCACTTGGCAGGGTGTTTTTTGGGGTTAAGGGCGCTGATGAAGTCTACATCATATTCTGGTCTGTATAGATAACGCTCATCCATACTTCACTGTTTAACAGTAACAGTGCCTTAGAAACATCACTAATAACAATGTTGTCATGTTTTCAATTGATATATTTCTCTGTGTTTGGTTAAAACTTGTCAAACGCAGTGTTCACAAATAACCCTGCAGTCTCCCTGGGTGAATGAATGATCTCAGCTGCGCCTCACAGCAGATTTTTAGACAGGACACGCTCAAGGTAAAGCAATTCTGCCTCTCACTGCTGCCAGACAGTCAGCTTTACAAACACAATACTGTGAGCTAGGAAAACAAGTCATTTCAATAGCCTCAGTGGGTGTAAATCAGTGTTCAGCTTTCTCAAAGCAATCTATTCCTGAGGAGCTTTATACATCCATACAAACCTCCATCTGCTAAGATTTCTTAAATCATAATTAACCCTGCTGGCAAATTTAGCATTAAAGCCATTGCCATAGGCAGGTATATTCAGCATTAATTGCTTTCAGTGTGGACACATTTGTTCAGGTGTCTATTCTGGTGGCTGCGTGGGCAGATCACTTACACAATCTATTTTAGTGACAGAGAACATGAGCAAAGCCTGCTGTATAATTACTGTCATCTTGGCTGATGACAGCGCCTCCCGTGGAGAGATGCTGGATTCATCCACTGAGGGAAAAATGAGAGAGAGATCCTTCAAGAACACACTGAATGAAACAAACAGTAATTTCCACATCACGACGTTACTTATCTAGAAATTAATCTAATTCAGTCACCCCATTAATATACACTGACATCAGTTGATTATAGGTAGGGTAGGTGATTTCTTTCATAAGCACTTTTTGTTATTCTGGTTGAAACGCTCTTCACATCCTGATTGCAGTCAATAACAGAAGTGGTCTAAAGACTACAACATGTATATATCATCTGTGGAAGTTTCAGGACCAAATGCAGTCCAAATGCAATGATAGGATGTGTATTTGCATACCTCCACGCACCTGCTCGGACATCATTAGCGCGTTCAGTAAGGCTATGCAGAGTTGTAGACAGACAGTCACTAGCCTGGTTTCCATTACAGATTTGCATAAAACTTTCACAATATTTTCTAAATGTCGATAAAAAACTATTAAGGAATGACACTGTTTCCATTAACCGATGCTTTGCGACTGAAACTAAACTTTTTCCTCTCGCAATAAAGGTCTTTTTACACTAGGGTGACCACCATCAAACAAACCAAATGTGGGATGATTACAATTTGTGTGGGACAATGTGGGACATGTTATCGACACTAAAACATCACCTGAAACTGTTATATAATGTCTATCTAAGTAAAAAAAAACATTTGTATTCTGGCTTTCAGCTGATTAAAATACTTGTTCTTTATGGTGCGTTCAAGTCATGTCGTAAAGATCGTATTTATGAGTTGAATGCACATGAACGCCACCACGAAGTCGTAAATACCAGTGGGGAGTTCGGGATTTCTTTAAAGGTGTCATGAACTGGCTTTTTAAATTTTTTTATACTGTTGTCTGAGGTCAACTAATTACATTCGTGTCGTTTTTACATTCAAAAACATCATAATGAATCAGTAATAGGGTATTTTCTACACTGGTTTTGAGACTCTCTCCTGAACGCTGGGTTTTGATGGGCGTGCCGCACTGGAGACTTGGAAGTAAACTCCCACGGATGGGATTGGATAAGATGTGCATATTTAATGAGCTTCAGCTCCCCTGTCAGTTCAGTTCACATTAGGGAGGGATCGTTTTGAAAGCGGAACCGGAATGATTCTCTCAATTACAGGGCTCAGTAACGCGTCTTTATCAAACAAACACAATGATTTATTTCTCATCCACCCGAGATTGATTGGAATATTATTTCTGTATTACATGGCTCGCCCGATCGGTCGAATAAGCACGAACCGCACGCACACAAACACACACAAAGACAGACACACACGTGCGCGCGCGCCCAGATAAAGAAAGGAATATTATTTCACTATTTGAGATTCATAGGGCTTACGTTTTGGTAGCCTGTCTGGAAAACACAAAGCCCCGGGACTACTATTACATATAAAAAAAGACGTTTTACTCACAAAACTTTGTTGCACCATTCCTGTCGAATCCAGGAATGTTACATGTCTTCCCCACGTGAGCTGGAACTTCATTAAAAAATAAATGAAGTATCACACATTCCTAATATCCGAAGGAAGCTTATGCAGCGACCGTGTTCTTCAACAACCTGGCTCAGAGCAATATATTACTGTGCTCGCTATGATCACTGCTCTGTAAAGCCACCTGTAGCGCCTCGACTCTGTGGGCGGGGCTTCAGAAGCACTCATACATATTCATCAGTTGAGTTGCGTTTCTTCTTCCCATGATGTCATTGGATTCCAGCTCTCGTTTTCTGGACCTGGTGTCTATAAAAGCTTTTCTTTGACTAACAAGGACGTTTTCAGCTCTGAAACTTACAGGATACTCTTATATCATGATGAACTTTGATATATCAAAGGCTCAAGGGAAAGTTGGTTTCTCAATTCATCACCCCTTTAATGCTGCCTTCACATGCTATCGGAATTATCTTAAATACGAGTTTCCAAGGTAAAAATTGCACATGAACGCCCTCTGATGTCGTGTTTACCACTGGGAAGTTCGGAAATAATTCCCGAGATGGGCGTGTCATGTCATTAATGTAGTGCATATTTACACATACGAGTAATCATTTGAAGCGTAAATAGCCAGTATTTAACCAAAATTACAGAATCTGGCATTGTAAATGTTTATATGGTTGTCAGTGCATGTGACACTACATAAAATTTTGGTTTTAATAAGATTTTCCCAATACATAGGCAAGAATAAACCTGGTGTCATCCATGATTCCTGTCCATTCTGACAACAAAGCACTTGAATGCAACAAGCTCGATATCACGACTTGGAAGTGGGAAGTAGGACATTTCGATTCTGTACGAGTTGGGGGCGTGTCCGTGAGAAACATGGCGGAATCAATGGATGCAACGTCTGTAGTTTAATATAACGGGGATTTAGCAGTGACACTGTCAGGCTTCGTCATTTACAAGAAAGTAAGCTAGCATTGTAATATAACAATTAGCCCAATATGTAACGATACCGTTTACAGTGGCTTCCTAGATTAATTTAAAACGTAAAAGATTAAAACTCACCTGATGCGCATTCTTTGTTCTTCATTTTCTATGAGCAGAGTAAACAAACCTTGCTGTATTTTTGTGAAATTCATTAAAAGAAGCTATACCGCCATCTTGCTCCGACCAAAGAGACTTGAACGCACATGATGTCGTAAACACGACTTCTCACCTCGTAAATACGAACATCCCAGGAGGACTTGAACACACCATTAGTCCCTTCCAGAAAACAACATTACATCACAATTTAACATAACATGTCTTTATTTTACATGTCATTTAAATTCAACATCACTGAGCCCAAAGGCATCACGCAGATCACTGTTCTGACCAAGTCCAACTAAAACCCAACAAAATAAATAATAAACAAATACAATATAAAACAACATTGACAGTCTTATATATTAATGTATATTATATATTAAGAATAGAACCAATTAATTATCCATGAGTTTTCTGACAGGGAACACATTGAACGAATCACCGCTCCACATTTTGATTAACAGCCGTCTCAACCTACCAGTGACCGTATTTACTCTTTTCTTTTCAACCATTGGGTAGGATTAAAAAAAACGGCTGTTGTATTTGTGTAAGGCGGGATGTTCCTTCGGATGAAGCGCTGTTAAATATAGGTCAAAACTATGCCGCAAAAACAATAAATAAAATGCTTTCGTAAAAAGAATGCATGCATGTTTGTATGATAATTTAAAAACCAAAAAACTGATGAAAATGCGTGCGGGACAAGGGGTAAAAATGCAGTGCAGTGCAACGCAAAGCGGGACGGGTGGTCACCCTATTTCACACTGGTCTTATTTTTTAATCAGCTGTTTGTGTAATTTGTCACGCATGTGCTGCAGCGAAATCGATGTCGATTTTATTAAACTCTTGCAGCGACAGAAAAGGCTTCAACCAATCACATACAAGGAAACAAATGGAGACGAAACGCAATTTATTAATTATTTATAAATTGTTTAGACAGTGACAGTATGAACAACTAAAGTGATGCTGTGTTGAGTGCAGTGCTTATGTTGGAGGGAACGTAATAAAGCTACTGCAATATTTTCTGGGGTGGGACAAGTTAAGAATTGTTACTGTTCTGTTTTTCTTGTTGTGAAGTGTGCACAGTTTATTGTGCAGTTTTAGTGCAGTGTAGTGCCTATGGGTCTGAGGATATAGTGGAGCAAACTGCAACACAGCAGTTAGGGGTGGGTGAAGGAAGGATTTTATCAAGGAACAGATTTTGTGCACAGGGTTTAGACAATTCCTCTTCAGCCTTGGAAAAGATCCTTTCACAAAGTACAGAGGATGCGGTTGAACATGAAAATGCCAGTGCCAGCTGGTATACGTGAGGATACTGATGCTTCTGTTGAGCCCAATATACTAGTGGATCCTCCGATCTTGTGAGATTTACTCCAATAAATACCGGTCCACTTCAACACTTGCATTACACTTGAGCTCCTTCTACTGTGATCAACCGTGCAGATGTCAAAGGACACCTAATAATAGAGGATAACTATATTAGATGCTAACCTAAAAGTAATAATGTAGTATTATAATGTAATCATATATAGCCCTAACACATATGACCCACAATAACAACTCTCTGACACTCACTACTCCAGACACTTCTCTGAAACGCCACCACAACCACAAGGTTGCGCGAGTTTCGAACCCGAACTGATGACGTATCCCACACAAACCGAGGCCTCGTTTGTCATTGGTCACGTGATTTCTCCGTTAACGACACAAACCTCAAATCGGGGCCCATGTATTCTCGACACAAGCTCAGACGCCTCGGTTCAAATGTTGTGACTTTCTGCCTGGTTTTCTGGATTTGCCTGTGTTTTCTGCCCTGCTATTGTTTGGATTGTTTGCCCCGTGGTTTTGACCCTTCACCTGTATTTTTGGACTACGATTGTGGATTACCCTAATAAAGCTCCCTTAAGATCTTCAACCCAAGTGTGTCAGAGCAGTTCATGACAAGCAAAGGCCAAGAAAGTTCTAACGTGCAAATTAATGAAAACACCATAATGACCAACACAATCTGCCCGTTAGCGTCTGGTTTAAGACGTGCTTTTTTGGGCGGTAAAAAATGGCGCAAACACCAATAAATTGACTAGCACAAACCTTAGTAAATCACCTTGCGTGATTCATTTAAATACTCTCCTGCTATAAGTTTTGTGTCTGAAAGGGAATCTCCTATAAATGTATATACATTAAAATCAGCAATAAAAATAACCCTGTCCTCACCTTTTCAGTGCTAATTTATCACTACGTGTCGTTAGTAAATCCTGACAGTAGTTTAATGCCGCAAGCTGTTAGTAAATCAGGCCCAAAAGAGCCTCTATCATGTCAGTGTCTGGTAAAGTTTGGGATGGCTGCCCAGATGCTGAGGTCTTACTACACATGCACTATTAAAAGCATCCCGTTATGCACTACTCCCGCTCGAACAACACCACACAAGATGGCAAAGCCCTACAGACGGTGATGTGGTCAGCATTTCCCACACTGCAGAACAAGAATAAACAATCATTACGGATCCCAGCCACGTGAGTAATGGGTTCCTCTCACTGCTGTGGACAGGAAAACACAAGCACTACTTGAGTTACTGCCCACAAAGCACTCAGATCTAGGCACCCTGACCACAGTCGGATGGGACTAGTTTTCTGAAAGATGTTTGAGTTACAATTCTTATCACTCCATGTCTGTGATTCGGTCAGGACTAGCATCTGTGTGTATTACAGAGATGAGTGTGTGCGCGTTCTAAAGTAGGGCATTATAGAAGACCAGACGCATTTTAAAGAGCACCTATTATGCCATTTAAAATGTTCCAAATATTGTTTTAGAAGTCCCCAACAACAGTTTTGCATGCATGCAATGACAAAAAAGACTTTAGTTTTCTTTTAATATGCATTTATTTTTACCTGTTTTGACAGCGATTCTCAAATGATTCGTTTAGTGATTCACTTTTCAAAACCCCGCCTTTACGTGACGCTAATCTGCGGTGATTGGTCCGATGACCCAGTCAGTTGTGATTGGTCCGATGACCCAGTCAGTTGTGATTGGTCCGATGACCCAGTCAGTTGTGATTGGTCCGATGACCCAGTCAGTTGTGATTGGTCCGATGACCCAGTCAGTTGTGATTGGTATAGTCTGTGCAGATATTTTCGGAAACGAAACACCCATCACCATAAATGGTTTTCGGTTTAACAAGTTTAAACGCGTATAAAGTGTATGAACAAACATGGCATCAATTTTACCCTATCAATTCGAGCCTGAATATGAAGGGGAAACGTCTGGAGATGCGAATGATCAACAAACTCAATCGCAAACACCACGACTGGAGCAGGATATTTCTCAATGGTAAGCATCAATGAAACGTTAGTTGTCACTTCAGGCCAATGGAGCGTTAACTCGATGCATAAACATAAAGTTTTTGACAAAAAATAAATACAAATGCAGTAACGTTACGTTACTACGAGGTATGACTCTATTCTTAAAAAAACCTCTGAAAACAACAACAAACAATTCACATATCTCAATACAATTGTCATTGAAGACCTAGAAGCTAAACGGTGCTTACACAACAAACCAAACAATTATTAAGCATGCTACATAAAACATAAAAGCAACAATTATTAATAACACTTACAGTTTGTGATACGGAGGAGGAAGCTGATGCAAAAACACTTGGAACTGAACCTTCCTTCAATATCAGCCGGCTCGCGAATCCAAGTTTAATTGCATTAACGTTGGTAAAGCAATCGTCTTCAAAATGGCGTGATCAAAGCACAAGGCTCGGACTCCTGTGGTACAGTTGTAGATATGAATTGTCGCCACTTAGTCTTCAAATGCTCAGATGAGAAGAGTTTGATTTTGAGTCGCACTTGAGAACACAGCATCTCGTCGCCATGATGTTTTCTAGTTTTCACTGGCGTGTGCAATAAGTAAGCGTATCGTATTCAAATAACTTGACAAGTTGACCTCATCTAGTCAGAGAAAAAGCTTCGGTCTTCTAACGATTCATAAAAATGACTCAGAGTCAACTCTTACTTTTGAAAGACAATAACTTGGCCCCACTTTATATTAGGTGGCCTTAACTACTATGTACTTACATAAAAAAATAAGTACAATGTACTTACTGTGTTCATATTGTGTTGCAAAACACCTTTGCTGATATTGAGGTGGGATACGGGTAGGGTTAGGGACAGGTGTGATGGGATGGGTCAGTTTAAGGGTAGGGTTAGGGACAGGTGTGGTGGTGTGGGTCAGTTGAAGGGTAGGGTTAGGGACAGGTGTGATGGGATGGGTCAGTTTAAGGGTAGGGTTAGGGACAGGTGTGGTGGGATGGGTAAGTTTAAGGGTAGGGTTAGGGACAGGTGTGGTGGGATGGGTAAGTTTAAGGGTAGGGTTAGGGACAGGTGTGGTGGGATGGGTAAGTTTAAGGGTAGGGTTAGGGACAGGTGTGGTGGTGTGGGTCAGTTTAAGGGTAGGGTTAGGGACAGGTGTGGTGGGATGGGTAAGTTTAAGGGTAAAGTTATGGACAGGTGTGGTGGGATGGGTAAGTTTAAGGGTAAGTTATGGACAGGTGTGGTGGGATGGGTAAGTTTAAGGGTAAAGTTATGGACAGGTGTGGTGGGATGGGTAAGTTTAAGGGTAAAGTTAGGGACAGGTGTGGTGGTGTGGGTAAGTTTAAGGGTAGGGTTAGGGACAGGTGTGGTGGTATGGGTAAGTTTAAGGGTAGGGTTAGGTACAGGTGTGGTGGGATGGGTAAGTTTAAGGGTAGAGTTAGGGACAGGTGTGGTGGTATGGGTAAGTTTAAGGGTAGGGTTAGGGACAGGTGTGGTGGTATGGGTAAGTTTAAGGGTAGGGTTAGGGACAGGTGTGGTGGTATGGGTAAGTTTAAGGGTAGAGTTAGGGACAGGTGTGGTGGTATGGGTAAGTTTAAGGGTAGGGTTAGGGACAGGTGTGGTGGTGTGGGTCAGTTTAAGGGTAGGGTTGGGGACAGGTGTGGTGGGATGGGTAAGTTTAAGGGTAGGGTTAGGGACAGGTGTGGTGGGATGGGTAAGTTTAAGGGTAGTTAGGGACAGGTGTGGTGGGATGGGTAAGTTTAAGGGTAGGGTTAGGGACAGGTGTGGTGGGATGGGTAAGTTTAAGGGTAAAGTTAGGGACAGGTGTGGTGGGATGGGTAAGTTTAAGGGTAGGGTTAGGGACAGGTGTGGTGGGATGGGTGAGTTTAAGGGTAGGGTTAGGTGTAAGAGAAGTGTCAACTGTGTAATTACAAATAAAACCACAGAAATTAATTACAGATGTAATTACATGCAGGTATTTTTTAAAATGTAAGTACAATGTAAAAACATGTATGTACACAATAAGTGCAATGTATCAAATTATTAATTAAAATGTTAGTACATAGTAGTTAAGGACACCTAATATAAAGTGGGTCCAATAACTTTATATACGGTGCACTGTCATATTTCAAACTTTGCAGGATGTTTTTGTTCACTTAGATCTATGTTACACACTACATGAAAGGTACATTTCAAAATACCATGATAGGTGCTCTTTAATGTAGTTTATTATTTTTTTAAACACAACAAAAAATGTTTAACCCCTACCCAGCAAACACGTGACGTAACGGCGACCAAAAGTGACGTCAGTATTGGTCGGGTTCGCCACGCCACCAAAAGACTAAACCACGACGTTGTGGCAACGAAGAACAGAAGTTGCGATCTCGACTGCAGCGCTTGGTCGCTTCCTTACCTCCCCACAACGTTGTCTAAAGACCAGCTGATGACCAATTATTTTGACCTCCTCACCACGTCTTAGCCACGTCATTTCTTGACTTTAGCAGATAGAAGAATTTGTTTTCAGATGTTTTATATGTTCAGGTGTTGGTCATATAATTGAATATCATCAAAAAGTTGATTTATATCAGTAATTTCATTATTTCAACTATAATTGTATTTATATATATATATATATATATATATATATATATATATATATATATATATATATATATATATATATATATATATATATATATATATATATATATATATATATATATATATATATATATATATAAAATACATTTATATCTATACATATAATAATTATAATAATAAAAAATGTATCTATTATTTAAAAATGTTACAGCCTGTAGATTCCAGTCATGAATTCAACAATTTCACTTCGGTACAGTAGGGGCAGTATGAACTCTCAAACGCTTGCTCCCCATATGCACAAAAGAAGAACGTGGTCATGAACGTGCGTGGGTGTAACTGTCGTATCTTTGACCGTCTTAGATGTTTATTTTACACACTTTCTTATCTTTTCAGTTTTTAGAGTTACCTAACGTTACAGCAGTAGTTTAACTTATCTAGAATCGAAGAAAGAAGAAATAACACCATTCCTTCACTTCTCGACTTGTCGAGACTGTTTTTCAAGATGGCTGCTGTCGGTATACGTGTAAAGTACTGTTTTTATGAAGTATCTTCTTATTAAATTGTTTGTACACTTACAAAGTTCTCAATGCTTCGGTTTACATGTAAGGACCCTCATTATGCTACCGTGTTAGTGTGAGGCTATTTTGAGCCTTGTTAGTGGTATTAACTAGCTGTGCCTTTGTCTCAGTGATAATGTTTTAAGTACTCAGGTCAGGTTGATGGGATTAGTGACTATGCATTTGAATAACTGCTCAGGGCTGGAGAAAGTTTGGTAACGAGCTAACGCCTCCCTCATTTGTATGCTTTGTTCAGAGTCTTCTCCTATATGTAATCCCTCCCCCTTGAAATGTATATAAACCTCATGTATGCTGTTTTGAGTTAGATTATTCGGACGGACTACAGGACAAAGCTGTGGAGGGACTCATCACAAATGTTTTAAAACATGCACCAGCCCACAGTAAACTACAGGTACAAAAATACACTTCTTGTGAGCATTTCACTTAAAAGACTCTGGCAATCGACTATTACTTGTAGGGATGGGCCAATACCACTTTATGGAATGAGTAGCAGTAGTATTTCATTTTTTGTACTTGCCGATACATACAGTGTACCGATAGAAGTTTTTATTTTTATTGATTTTTGCCCAAATGAGAATGTCTGAAGTGAATTTCTTTGTGATGGATATATCCTATTATAATGACTTTATCATAAAATATTCAGTTAAGATCATGTTTTTGAACAAAATATACTTAGGCTACATCGCATTTCATACCATGAAAGAGAAAGTCTGGTATCAGCCAATCCCTATAGTTACTTAAAATGGTTAACACTTACTTAATTACTTGTTTGACATTAAAACTTGAAGGTCTGTTCACTGAATTTATTTAAATTATTTGTCTAGGTGCTGTCAATCCCAGAGGTGGCGGTCCCACAAGAGATCAACCAGGAATTCAGTGACACAGATTGAGATTCAGAAGATTCAGAAGACCTTTTTTAAATTGTTTTTTTTTCATTTTGCTTTAATGTATATAGTTGTGTTAATGTTATCACCCATTTATTAAAGTGTCTGTTAAATTGTTAAATAAAATCTGCAAAAACACTTTTCAGTTCTTTCAATTATTCTACAATGTTACAAACATTAGTGAATGTTTAAACATGTTTTTACCAATTGTTTGAGTAAAATGTCAAGATTTGAACAGTACTAGTTGAAACAAACTTAAATTCTGATGTTCTGAACAAGAACCACAATTATAGATGTTGCTGTGACAGTGGCAGGTAAATAAACTGAATGAACAACTGTCAATAAATCCACTGCAGAATGAATATATGAAAAACTGTCAAAAGTCATCAAATGACCAATCAGCAACCAACGTCGTTGAAGCAGCGTACTGGCCACGTTACATTAACGCCATCCAAAAGACGAATCGACGACCAAAATTAAATGACGCGTTCCCTCAACGCGTACTGGGGCGTTATCACGGCGTCATCCAAAAGACAAATCGGCGACCAAAATTAAATGACGCGTTACCTCAAGCGTACTGGGGCGTTATCACGGCGTCATCCAAAAGACGAATCGACGACCAAAATTAAATGACGTTCCCTCAACGTACTGGGGACGTTATCACGGACGTCATCCAAAAGACGAATCGACGACCAAAATTAAATGACGTTACCTCAACGTACTGGGACGCGTTATCACGACGCCGGTTGGCGGCGCCGTAGCGACCTCTTTGGTGTTTCACTTTGACGGTTGTGGTGACGTCATATGCTAACGTAAGCGTGACTAAAAACGACCAGCACGCGACGTCGCCACAACGCCAAATTGTTTGCTGGGTATGCACTATTCTTCTGGGATGTACACTACAGAGACCCCCAGACAATAAAATGTGATTTTGTAATATAATAATGTAATAATAAAAAATAATAATATTAGTACTAGTTTTATTAATGTTTTACTGTACATTTGTGCTCTACAACTTTGCGCGAATGCCTTCAACACGGGCATCAGCAAGTGATCGTGTGTGTGTGTGTGTGTGTTCTGTGTTGAAGCTGATTTAGTTTTTTTTATTTGACAAGTATACAAAAAAAGTATACTTTTTTTCCTTTCCCCATTTATCCTTTTTTATATAAATTTTAAAATGCATTTACAGAAATGAAAAAAAAAATCTTAAATCCCCTCAACACTTCAGAAATGTAGAGTAGAAACATTAATAAAGTTATATTACATTTGTTTTAAAAAATTACATTATTATGTTACAAATTACATATTGTCTGACCCCGAACATCCCGAGTGTGACTTTTTTTCCACGCTAACATAACACCAGATATCATTTTTAGTGTTTTTTTGTTTTGTTTTTAGAGCTAGCAAGTGTCAACCACAACATCAAAGTCTCATGCCATTTAGATGAAGGGAACCTGTTTTTTGTTTGTTAAGCAAATGTCATTTGGGGTAAAAAAAGACCCAGAATAGCGCATAAAGGGTTAAATAAAAACAAAGACTTGGCAGATCTGACCAGCATTAAAATTGCAAAGTATGTCTGTGAAACACAAATTTCTCTCAGATCCTTTGGGAAAACTAGGGCAGATCTGTATAATTGCAGTTTGTTACAGTGTTTCTCTCTGGAACTCACAATAGATGAGGTAAAAGTCCCAAGCTTGGAAATATTTGATTTTACTTTGGCTCATCTGGATATAATAGTCAAGTCACCTTTATAGTGCGTTATAGTGATTGTTTCAAAGCAGCTGCACCGTAATAAACAGGAAATTAAGAGAATAAATTATGCAAACAATCAAATATGAGGTGAGTGAAATCCTGCTGTAAAGCAGCTCCACAAAAAGCAATAGTGTCATTATTCAGATCAGCTCAGTGTTGATTCAGTTCATTATGAAATGAGTTCAATTCTGCTGTAAAGCACTGCTTCAGAAGACATAGTGCCGTTATTCAGCTCAATTATTCAGTTACGCACAACACAAGTGTGTTTTTCTAGTTTCAGCTCAACGCAGTTATCGTTTTCATGTCAGCGCCACATTGTTTAAATAGCAAATGCACTCGCGCTCTGTTGACCAATGGGTTGCTGGTCTGAAAACCAGGTGTGTTCAGGTGCATTGTTGGCGTGTTGCTATTTTGAGGAGTTGAAAATGACTGCGCCATTGACCAACACAAACCTGCTCTAAAGTCAAAGCCGCAGTATTTTTGGTGTTATTTAAAGGCTGTGTTAGTAATATGCACCATAGAGAACATGCACAACATGCATACACTATTTATTACTTACGCATTTATCACGCATTCAACATTTTTAAATATTAAAAATAAAAAGGATTCCTCTCTGGAGAAGCGTTCAGTCTTTCCACTCACAATTTCCGCCATGTAAAGTGAATCCGCCATTGGTGCGGGCGCAACTAGCTTTTTAAGGGCACCTATTATGCAATATTCACTTTTATAAGGTTTGAACATAAATGTGTGTTGGCAGTGTGTGTACACAACCACCCTATAATGGTAAAAATCCACCCACGTCACACTGCAGAGGCCCCCGCCCACACGTGTTGATGGACACTGACATACTAGCACAGACCCCGCCCTCAGAGAGCTGAGCTGGTCACAGTCCGCCATGTTTATCTCCTCCAGAGCATTAACAGCAGCATTCAAGTAAGAGATGTGTTCTTATTAAAGCTACTAAAGTTCAGTCAGTCAAGAGCAGTGAATGAATTTCTGTCGTTCTGTTCATATTAACAGCAGATAGAGCAATACATACTGTATTAAATGCAGAGGATAACAGAGAGACTGTCACTGGCAGATGCTTGCTCTGGCAGCGTCCGAAATCGCATACTCTCTGAGTAGGTACTTCTTTTGAATAGATGACTGTTAAAAAGTGCAGCCTATACAGTATGGATATGTATATGAATGAAATTCATCCTTCACTTTAGTAAAGACAGATGGATCTAATGTACACACAAGATTTCTGTAACTGCATACGTGCACAGGCACAACCAACTGTTTTCATTACCTTGTGAGCATTTAGCAGTTTAATCGCAATAACATATGCAAGAGAACTAGTTTAATAGACTACTCATGGATGTGCTGACATCAGCTCTGTGCGCATGCGTCAGGAGCATGTGTGTGTGTTTAAGTTGAGAGCGAAAAGGCTTTAAAATGCATGCAGATGATAATATTTCATGATGATGAAGAACTGCTATGTCACATGAACGTGTCTGCGATAGATATGATCATCAAAACACACAGATATCATGTTTCAGTTTTGTAAAAAGGGGCATAATAGGTGCCCTTTAAATGGAATGGGAGATGAGACTCTGATTGGTTTATTGCATGTTACGCCCAAAACACACCCATGACTAGTACTAGGTACACCCCTTTTGGACCATTTTTTCCATTGTTAAACTAGCAAATGTAGATTCGGACATGCCCATGTGCTCAGAACGGTAAAATAAAGCCCTGAGTTGATAATGCTTCATTTTTCAATGATGAAATGAAGTATCATCTGTAACAGATGAGTGTCATCATCCGGCTCAATTCAATCCAAGTTTTGTTCTCAAACGATATTATAAGTGTTGTGAAATCAATAATGACTGCACGGATTTACCCCATGTCCAAATATGCCTACTTCCCATTTAGAAAAGCAGTTTGTGGAATGATAAGCATTCATAAAATGGCAGAAATCATAAAACATGAGTATTTATCTCTGAAAAATAAATAACAAAGTAAGCGCTCTCCCAATCCTCAGCACTACTGAACACACGCCTCAATAAACAAACAAGAGATGCTGATATAGCAGTTTGGTTATAATGAGGTAAATATTTATAAACATGTAAAGAAAATTCACAATGGGCAAATATCTGCATTAAAACATATGAAAACCATGATATGCAAAAAGGGCTTAATGGAGGAATTAACTTTAAGCTCTGTAGTAGGAGGTTCTGTAATCTGTTTCGCCATTTGGATTATTATTCAGTGCAACGGTTGGAGTGAATTAAAGTGAAACTTAAAGGGATAGTTCACCAAAAAAGGACAATTCAGTCATCATTTAGAAGACGTTTTGAAGACTGTTGGGGACCAAACAGAAAGCCATACAGGTTTGGGGCATGAGGGTGAGGAAATGGTGACAGAAATTTCGGTTTTGAGTGAGCTATCCCTTTAAGTGCGCAGACAGGATAGAGGACCAGAGAATTTAGCCGTCTCACTCGGTTTAAAATCGAGCAGTGGAATTTGCACTCTCAACATGATGACAAGCTTAGTGATGGCTTCGGGATATCAGTAATAAGATTAAGAGGATGAACATGGACTTTGGGTGGAAACAAGGCAGTAAGCATGGGGTCAGAATCAATGGGGTTTCAATGGGAAATCACAAGTTTTCTAAACGGCTTTTACATCTCTGAACAATTGTGATCGTGTTGATGGGAGCGCTACAAGTGCTACAGCGATGACATATTTTTGTAGGCAAAAACCTGGAAAGCATTTCCAGTCCTGTTTAAAGGGATAGGTCACCCAAAAATGAAAAATAGCACAGGATTTACTCTCCCTCAAGTCATCCTAGGTGTGTATGACTTTCTTCTTTCAGACGAATACATTATTAAAAGTTATATTAAAAAAGTCCTAGCTCTTCCAAGCTTTATAACGGCAGTGAATGGCTGTGTCGTTAATAAAAGTCCATAAAAGTGCATCTATCCATCATAAAAGTGCATCTATCCATTATAAAGTGCATCCATCCATCTTAAAAGTGTATCTATCCATCATAAAAGTGCATCTATCCATCATAAAAGTGCATCTATCCATCATAAAAGTGCATCTATCTATCTATCTATCTATCTATCTATCATAAAAGTGCATCGATCCATCATAAAAGTGCATCTATCCATCATAAAAGTGCATCCATCCATCTTAAAAGTGCATCTATCCATCATAAAAGTGCATCTATCCATCATAAAAGTGCATCTATCTATCTATCTATCATAAAAGTGCATCTATCCATCATAAAAGTGCATCGATCCATCTTAAAAGTGCATCTAAACATCATAAAAGTGCATCAATCCATCATAAAGTGTATCTATCCATCATAAAAGTGCATCAATCCATCATAAAAGTGCATCTATCTATCTATCTATCTATCTATCTATCTATCTATCTATCTATCTATCTATCTATCTATCTATCTATCTATCTATCTATCTATCTATCTATCTATCTATCTATCTATCTATCATAAAAGTGCATCTATCCATCATAAAAGTGCGTCTATCCATTATAAAAGTGCATCTATCCATCATAAAAGTGCATCTATCCATCATAAAAGTGTATCTATCCATCATAAAAGTGCATGTATCTATCTATCTATCTATCTATCTATCTATCTATCTATCTATCTATCTATCTATCTATCATAAAAGTGCATCTATCCATCATAAAAGTGCATCAATCCATCATAAAAGTGTATCTATCCATCATAAAAGTGTATCTATCCATCATAAAAGTGCATCTATCCATCATAAAAGTGTATCTATCCATCATACAAGTGCATCGATCCATCTTAAAAGTGCATCTATCCATCATAAAAGTGCATCTATCTATCTATCTATCTATCTATCTATCTATCTATCTATCTATCTATCATAAAAGTGCATCTATCCATCATAAAAGTGCGTCTATCCATTATAAAAGTGCATCTATCCATCATAAAAGTGCATCTATCCATCATAAAAGTGTATCTATCCATCATAAAAGTGCATGTATCTATCTATCTATCTATCTATCTATCTATCTATCTATCTATCTATCTATCTATCTATCTATCTATCTATCTATCTATCTATCTATCATAAAAGTGCATCTATCCATCATAAAAGTGCATCAATCCATCATAAAAGTGTATCTATCCATCATAAAAGTGTATCTATCCATCATAAAAGTGCATCTATCCATCATAAAAGTGTATCTATCCATTATACAAGTGCATCGATCCATCTTAAAAGTGCATCTATCCATCATAAAAGTGCATCTATCCATCATAAAAGTGTATCTATCCATCATAAAAGTGTATCTATCCATCATAAAAGTGTATCTATCCATCATAAAAGTGCATGTATCTATCTATCTATCTATCTATCTATCTATCTATCTATCTATCTATCTATCTATCTATCATAAAAGTGCATCTATCCATCATAAAAGTGCATCAATCCATCATAAAAGTGTATCTATCCATCATAAAAGTGTATCTATCCATCATAAAAGTGCATCTATCCATCATAAAAGTGTATCGATCCATCATAAAAGTGCATCTATCTATCTATCTATCTATCTATCTATCTATCTATCTATCTATCTATCTATCTATCTATCTATCTATCTATCTATCTATCTATCATAAAAGTGCATCGATCCATCATAAAAGTGCATCTATCTATCTATCTATCTATCTATCTATCTATCTATCTATCTATCTATCTATCTATCTATCTATCTATCTATCTATCTATCTATCTATCTATCTATCTATCTATCTATCATAAAAGTGCATCGATCCATCATAAAGTGCATCTATCCATCATAAAAGTGCATCTATCTATCTATCTATCTATCTATCTATCTATCTATCTATCTATCTATCTATCTATCTATCTATCTATCTATCTATCTATCTATCTATCTATCATAAAAGTGCATCGATCCATCTTAAAAGTGCATCTATCCATCATAAAAGTGTATCTATCCATCATAAAAGTGCATCTATCCATCATAAAAGTGCATCTATCCATCATAAAAGTGTATCTATCCATCATAAAATTGCATCTATCTATCTATCTATCATAAAAGTGCATCTATCCATCATAAAAGTGCATCTATCTATCTATCTATCATAAAAGTGCATCTATCCATCATAAAAGTGCATCTATCTATCTATCTATCATAAAAGTGTATCTATCCATCATAAAAGTGCATCTATCCATCATAAAAGTGCATCTATCTATCATAAAAGTGCATCTATCCATCATAAAAGTGCATCTATCCATCATAAAAGTGTATCTATCCATCATAAAAGTGCATCTATCTATCTATCTATCATAAAAGTGCATCTATCCATCATAAAAGTGCATCTATCCATCATAAAAGTGTATCTATCCATCATAAAAGTGTATCTATCCATCATAAAAGTGCATCTATCCATCATAAAAGTGTATCGATCCATCATAAAAGTGCATCTATCTATCTATCTATCTATCTATCTATCTATCTATCTATCTATCTATCTATCTATCTATCTATCTATCTATCTATCATAAAAGTGCATCGATCCATCATAAAAGTGCATCTATCTATCTATCTATCTATCTATCTATCTATCTATCTATCTATCTATCTATCTATCTATCTATCTATCTATCTATCTATCTATCTATCATAAAAGTGCATCGATCCATCATAAAAGTGCATCTATCCATCATAAAAGTGCATCTATCTATCTATCTATCTATCTATCTATCTATCTATCTATCTATCTATCTATCTATCTATCTATCTATCTATCATAAAAGTGCATCGATCCATCTTAAAAGTGCATCTATCCATCATAAAAGTGTATCTATCCATCATAAAAGTGCATCTATCCATCATAAAAGTGCATCTATCCATCATAAAAGTGTATCTATCCATCATAAAATTGCATCTATCTATCTATCTATCATAAAAGTGCATCTATCCATCATAAAAGTGCATCTATCTATCTATCTATCATAAAAGTGCATCTATCCATCATAAAAGTGCATCTATCTATCTATCTATCTATCATAAAAGTGTATCTATCCATCATAAAAGTGCATCTATCCATCATAAAAGTGCATCTATCTATCATAAAAGTGCATCTATCCATCATAAAAGTGCATCTATCCATCATAAAAGTGTATCTATCCATCATAAAAGTGCATCTATCTATCTATCTATCATAAAAGTGCATCTATCCATCATAAAAGTGCATCTATCCATCATAAAAGTGTATCTATCCATCATAAAAGTGCATCTATCCATCATAAAAGTGCATCTATCCATCATAAAAGTGTATCTATCCATCATAAAAGTGCATCTATCTATCTATCTATATATCATAAAAGTGCATCTATCCATCATAAAAGTGCATCTATCCATCATAAAAGTGTATCTATCCATCATAAAAGTGCATCTATCTATCTATCTATCTATCATAAAAGTGCATCTATCCATCATAAAAGTGCATCTATCTATCTATCTATCATAAAAGTGCATCTATCCATCATAAAAGTGTATCTATCTATCTATCTATCTATCTATCTATCTATCATAAAAGTGTATCTATCCATCATAAAAGTGCATCTATCCATCATAAAAGTGCATCTATCTATCATAAAAGTGCATCTATCCATCATAAAAGTGCATCTATCCATCATAAAAGTGTATCTATCCATCATAAAAGTGCATCTATCTATCTATCTATCATAAAAGTGCATGTATCCATCATAAAAGTGCATCTATCCATCATAAAAGTGTATCTATCCATCATAAAAGTGCATCTATCCATCATAAAAGTGCATCTATCCATCATAAAAGTGCATCTATCTATCTATCTATCATAAAAGTGCATCTATCCATCATAAAAGTGCATCTATCTATCTATCTATCATAAAAGTGCATCTATCCATCATAAAAGTGCATCTATCTATCTATCTATCTATCTATCTATCTATCTATCTATCTATCTATCTATCTATCTATCTATCTATCTATCTATCTATCTATCTATCTATCTATCTATCTATCTATCTATTTATCATAAAAGTGCATCTATCCATCATAAAAGTGTATCTATCCATCATAAAAGTGCATCTATCTATCTATCTATCTATCTATCTATCTATCTATCTATCTATCTATCTATCTATCTATCTATCTATCTATCATAAAAGTGCATCTATCCATCATAAAAGTGCATCAATCCATCATAAAAGTGCATCTATCCATCTTAAAAGTGCATCTATCCATCATAAAAGTGCATCTATCCATCATAAAAGTGCATCTATCCATCATAAAAGTGCATCTATCCATCTTAAAAGTGCATCTATCCATCATAAAAGTGCATCTATCCATCATAAAAGTGCATCTATCCATCATAAAAGTGCATCTATCCATCTTAAAAGTGAATCTATCTATCTATCTATCTATCTATCTATCTATCTATCTATCTATCTATCTATCTATCTATCTATCTATCTATCTATCTATCATAAAAGTGCATCTATCCATCATAAAAGTGCATCTATCCATCATAAAAGTGCATCTATCCATCATAAAAGTGCATCTATCCATCTTAAAAGTGCATCTATCTATCTATCTATCTATCTATCTATCTATCTATCTATCTATCTATCTATCTATCTATCTATCTATCTATCTATCTATCTATCTATCTATCTATCTATCTATCTATCTATCTATCTATCTATCTATCTATCTATCATAAAAGTGCATCTATCTATCTATCTATCTATCTATCTATCTATCTATCTATCTATCTATCTATCTATCTATCTATCTATCTATCTATCCATCATAAAAGTGCATCTATCCATCATAAAAGTGCATCTATCCATCATAAAAGTGCATCTATCCATCTTAAAAGTGAATCTATCTATCTATCTATCTATCTATCTATCTATCTATCTATCTATCTATCTATCTATCTATCTATCTATCTATCTATCTATCTATCTATCTATCTATCTATCTATCATAAAAGTGCATCTATCCATCATAAAAGTGCATCTATCCATCATAAAAGTGCATCTATCCATCTTAAAAGTGCATCTATCTATCTATCTATCTATCTATCTATCTATCTATCTATCTATCTATCTATCTATCTATCTATCTATCTATCTATCTATCTATCATAAAAGTGCATCTATCCATCATAAAAGTGCTCCACACAGCTCCGGGGGTTAATAAAGGCCTTCTCACATTACAAAAAATGCACTTTTTACAAATCCGTTTAGAGCTTCATTTATGGGTGCTCCGATTGATCAGCTATCGGTTGATATTTGCTTTGGGAAATTTGATCGGGGGTCTCTATGAAGGTCGATAAAGACGTGCGCTTGCCATGAGAGCCAGGTCTGACATGCTGAAGGTGAGGTATAATTCCTATTTCTTTATTAAGTAACTTGCAATGTAATTTAAAAACTTTCTGTGAGTCGTAATTTCACAAACAACATGAGTGAAATCACCACACTCTCTCTTTCCTCTCAAAATACACAAATGGCTTCACATCACCACCACGTCTGCACTATAAGCGAGCTGCACAGTTAATAACCTGTTTTAATAACCTGATTTTTCTTAGTCTTACATTACATTTCTTTAGTAGCATATTTCTTACCTCGATACTACTGTTAAATCTTAAAGCACCGTTTATTTTATTTGTATCATTGTTCTATTTTATTTTTTGTGCTACTGCTTGTGAATATTGTATTATTGAACGTTTACTTGTCTTTTATGTGAATTCAATTTAGAGTTTGAAATCAGGCTTGTGCTGTGTGTAAGCTATTGTGCAACAATTGCCCCCTTATAAAATAAAAAATGCACTGCATGATCAAACATTTAGGTGTGATAATTATACATCTTTAAAAAAAAATGAATTTTCAAAAATGAAATTCAGGCCCTGAATGAATATCTATAAAAATCCTGTTTGGAGCATCCCTACAAACAATGATAAAAAGAAGGCTTCAAATAGATCGGTATCAGGGATTGTAACGGCAGATACACACTTCCTGTAATCGACGATCACCTCAAAATCCTTATCCGAGCACCCTTACAAATCACATTTCTGGAAATCCGTGTGACTTTCTCACATCACGTAAAAAGTCAGACGCTGTTATAGGAAACATGTTGAAAGTCGCTGGAGAAACAAGGTTGTGTTGTTGAGCAGAAAATGACAATAAAACGAGACATGTTTTGAAACATCTCACCCTTCCACTTCTGCTAGGTTTCCTGAGATTTCTTATCCCGTGCGAATTGGCCATTAATATTACAGATGTCCTGTGGTAATATTACATTACTCCTTCAACCCTTGTAAAACGACTCCAGTACAGGCTATACGTAGAAACCAATGCAGATATTCCGGAAAACGAGGGGCATGGACACACAAAACAGTTGTGATACACAACGTGATCAGATTCCAATCGGATACACAAATAATCAGATTCGGGCTGACAGTGTGAATGCAGCCTAGATTGCACAGAAGAAACATGATCGGAAGGCACGTCCACTAATTAATACGACCCCACTGACTCAATGAGCTCATCCCAATGAAAAGGCAAACCTCCTGAATAAACCTTAACGCATTCATATCCTAACCTCAGCCTCCTTAATAAGAAGTCCCATTACTTTCTAGGCCCCTGATAGTCTGTCGGTGTTCTGGACTAAGAGGCCGACTGCTCAGAAAACAGGCTTCTTCCTGCCTATAGTCCTGCTGAGCGAACACTGGGCGCGTTCATTACACTCAGCTCCCATGCTGGCGACACACACAGGGGACGGTACGCTTGTGCAGGCAAACTAATTGCTCCCTTCCAGACCCCAACCGTGCTCAGCTGAGGCAAGAAAAAAAACAGCAGTGCTTATCACCATAATGAAGAACAGCTGCTCTCAGTCAGAACAAGAACAAAAGGCTCGCAAATGATAGAGGCAGGCAATCATAGGCTGCACACAAATATGCCTACTTCCCTACTATATAGTGAGTAAAAAACACTATGTGAAAAGAAGTATATCCAAATTCATAGTATTCATTAAACAGCATGACCTACTACCACGATCGACAGCATGATGAATGTCATACATCTGGATTTCATTCATATACATATTCATACTGTATAGGATGCACTTCTTAACAGTCATCTATTCAAAAGAAGTACCTACTCAGAGAGTATGCGATTTCGGACGCTGCCAGAGCAAGCATCTGCCAGTGACAGTCTCTCTGCAATCCTCTGCATTTTAGATTTTCTGTTAAAATAACATCTTATTTTACACTTGAGGACATATGGTTAAAGGAACACTCCACCGTTTTTATAAATAGGGCTTATTCAACATCTTTCCTACATTTAGATATGTGGGCAAATGCATTTTCGTCTCAGTGCATGCATTTAGTTTGGCAGGTTCGCCGCTAGCTTAGCTTAGCATAATGAATGGAATCCTATGTTGCCAGCTAGCATGTCCCGAGTAAAAGTGATCCAAAAAAAAAAAACCCACCTAATTACTTCTTGTGGCCTGTGTATTCACAACAAGAACAAATAGCGATGCAGATTAAGACTAGGCGATTTCCTAGGCAGATATTGACTTGGGACTATATTATGGGGAAGCACAGCCGAAGCACTGCTACTTGGGCGCAGAGATATCACGCAACACATGCACAACAGAGATCAAGGTGCCATCAACAAGGGGAGGAGCAGGTGCCGCTGGAACGGGGCCTAGCAGCCAGACGCAGATGAGGATAAGCCGGGGTCAGCTATCAGGGAACGGGGGGGAGAATAAGGCAGTCCGCCTTGGCAGTGGCGATGTGTTTGGGAACCTTCTTCCCCGAGCAGTGAGCTTTGCTTCAATTACCATTTGTTTTTTTTCTCCCTCTTTTTGCTCGTAGTTACATTTTATAAATTCAAATTTGAGGTTTACCACCGTTACACTCACCCCCTTAAACTTCACTGCCATCTGGGTCACGGCACCAATGTAACTGATCCTACTTGCATCGCTCTGAGCAGGTTTCGAAACCAGCCTCACCAGCATGGGAGGACTAACAAGGACACTAAAGCTGCCTCTAATGTCAGCTACCAGTGCACCTCTTGAGGCCAGGGAAGTGAGGTTTACCTACACAGCTCTTTACCAGCTGGCCGCTGTTACCTTACTCCCATCCGGGTCACAGCATAGGAGGCATGCATGCTAACAAGGACATCAGTCGCTAGTGCACCTCTAGAGGCCAGGGCAGTGTTTTACTCATGGGGAGGAGCAGGTGCCACAGGAACAGGCCCTCACTGCCGGACGCTGGAGAGGAGCTGTCGTCGGCCATTCGGGGGACAGGGGAGCAGTGTTAATTATTCATCAACGGCCTTTTTTCACTGATGAAAACGAGATGATAACTTAATAAAAAAAAGTGTTGGATGACAAAAACTACACTCTAAAAAATGCTGGGTTGTTTTAACCCAATGTTGGGTCAAATATGGACTAACCAAGCAATTAGGTTGTTTTAACCCAGCGATTGGATTGTTTTAACCCTGCGGTCGGGTTAAATATTTGCTTAAGACAACCCAACCGCTGGGTTAAAACAACCCAATTGCTGGGTTAAAACAACCCAATTGCTGGGTTAAAACAACCTAATTGCTGGGTTAGTCCATATTTGACCCAACACTGGGTTAAAACAACCCAGCATTTTTTAGAGTGTAGTTTTTGTCATCCAACATTGGGTTGTTTTTTACCCAGAACTTTTTAGAGTGAATGACGAAAATCTACTGTCATTTTCGTCAGCGCTTCAGAGCGGCTCAATTAATGAAGCGCGCACATAACATTTATGGCAGGCAATTTATAATGAACTAATGCTGCTGAATAAGGACAATGTTTACTTTAGGATGTTTATATAGTAATATGTTTTAGACGGTTGTAACAACTCCCTCATATGAACTTGAAAGAGAAGCTGCAACTGCAATAGTTAGACATTTCAAAATAAGAGGTGTATTTCGAGCTTGTTTATAATTAAAAGACAGGCATTATATATAAGTTTTTGTTACACAGCGGCCGTGTGTTTTGGGATCCGGACCTCCCTCTTCCCTGAGCAATGAGCCTAGCTACAATTACCATTTGTTTTTGCTTCACTCTCATTTTGCTAGCAATTCAATTTTGTAAATTTAAATTTGAGGTTTACATGCACTACTCTTAGGCCCTGTCCCAAATGGCACACTTCATATGCACTTTTTGTCTTGTGGACTTACAATGGCTGTTGCATGTATGTGTCCGTTAAGTCTATGAAACCGTAGGGTGTCTCATTTGTCATATTAGGATTCAGAAGGGTGCTCGCAAGCACCCACTTTGCAATCGACATGCGCCCTCAATTTGCACTTTTGCAGACTTCTTCCCAGCAGTCAAATCGGCATTACGTCATGAAAGTACGGACTCATTGGAAGACTGTGAGTGTTTAGGATGCCATTTGGGACAGCTGGCCTCCGTTACTCCCATCCGGGTCACGGCACCAATGTAACAGGTCCTACTCGCGCCGCTCTGAGCAGGTTTCGAACTGGCATTTCCGGGATTGGAGACGTGTACACTAACAAGGACGTCAGTCGCTAGTGCGCCTCTAGAGGTCAGGGGATGAGGTTTTTACTCGCATAGCTCTTTACCAGCTGGCCTCTGTTACATATGCAAGTTTCAAAATGTGTCAGACAACACACTATGTACATGGTCACAAGACGTCTTCTACAGTTTTCAACTACTCTCATCGCAGAACAACAGAAAATCAGAAAGAAAAAGGTAACGCAAAGGCAACACCTTGTTTCCCTAACATTGTAACACATGTCTGTTCAACAAAACCATATGCAATGTTATAGCCAAGCAATCTCGTCTGCATACTAGTTGGAAAAAGCTCTTCCATCAAGAGTGGTCAGATCTACACATCTGATTGACCAAAAAAGCATCTGTACAGTTCAAATGTGTAAATGTGTGCTTGCTTTACCAGAGGAAGAACTGTTCAACTGCGTACTGAACTGTGAACTGACTTCTACAGATGCACTCTGTGCACTAAATTTGTAAGAGGCCTAATACATTTAAGCTTTCTGCTGGCCTAGCAAGTTAACAATCAGCCTAAATTGCACTGTAATGTTTCTTGCTTAAGAGAGCAGTGAATTTGCAAATGAGTTTAACACTTTCTTTAGCACCCTGTCCAGTCACCCCGCTAACAACCAAGAGAAACACAATCATACAGCATGAAATCATCATTTCTTCAATGCCTGGGCTAACTGACCTTTTACAGACAAGCTTTACCAAATATCCAACAGGAAAGAACTGGATGTTTTGGCGATTCCAGATGTGGATTAGAATCAGTTGTGATGTTGTTAAGCATCCTTTATCTGCCATTTGTCATTAAATAAATTGTTAAATGACGCAATAACATGATTACAAACGGAAGAGACAGGGAATCACAATTGATGCAAATGGTTTCACATTCAGCTGAAAAAAAGACAAGCCTGATTTGAAAGAGATGACGATAATATTTGGGTAAGTCAACAGAACTCTACAACACACTCGCTAGGTAGTAGTTACTATCACATCTAAAGTTGCAAAGCACAAATGCTAACAAAGAAAAATAGATATTAACTTAAAGTGCTGTTGAGTTGAATGAGCTGTGAGCCCAGTTGGATGTAAATCATGGATATTGGATTTCCTATGACTGCTCCTGATTCTGCAGATTCAGCTTTAGACACTGTTGGATGTTAATGGACTATATATACCATAAGACTCCAGCACACATCAGTTCTCACATTGCTAAACTGTGCAACCCTGATGCATAATTCATATAATGGGCTATTAACTACATTAAACATGTCATTTATTTATTTTACATATTTAATGTTTTGCCCTGTGTTTATGTGCATATAAATATCATCCTCCCATATTTAAGTCGTGTAACTAGTTTTATGCTTTAAAAAAAACACACACACACACACACACACACACACACACACATCTTTACCGTTTCTTTAAGATGCAACAGTTCGTCCGGTGATGTCTCCGTTAAATACACATTAGCTGTTTATCTCATACACAAGCCCTCAAAAGCATGAGCACAGAGCCGAAATGAGTGATGACAACGAAGAAGACCGGCGAAGCAGGCCAGCCATCACACATCCACGCCGATCGGCCAAGTGCTGATCTGATGATCCGAAATGGTCACGGCACCAAGTGTAACTTTTTTTGTCTCTGTGAAATAAAATAGATGGACATCAATGGATGGGTTGACTCTTCATTTACTCTGATAGAAGATAAAACCATTTTTACATTTATTTCTCATACAGACACAATGCAGAAAGAGAAGAGACATTCAAGCAATAACATTGACAAGTAACATACCTGATGAAAGTCTTTTACAATGTGAATTCTCCATTTAAATTTCTATGAAATAAATGTGCAGTAAAATGATCATGTGCTTCCAGTTCACTGATTTAACTTAACATAACCTTAAATAAAGGGAAACTATGAAAATAATCAAATATACTGAGAAAATAGTATTAGATTAATCAGAGTTTAAAGGGGTCCTGTTATACTTTTTCACTTTTCCAACTTAAGTAAGTGTGTAATTTTGCTGTTTGAGCATACAATATTATATTTAAAGGGGACATATCAAGAAAATCTGAAAGTGTATCTTTAAAGAGCACTAAAGTCCCAATAAACCTGATGACACAGTTTAAAGAAATCATCCACAAAATCCATCAGTGGCCATCCTCCTTGGTATAAAGCCTGGAGTTGTTCCTCTGCCAAATCCATTATCTTTTAGTTGTTTGGTATTCTGTTAAGTTTTGCCCCGGGATAAAGAAGGTAGGCAATGTAATTCAACTAGAAACGTTGTTTGGTAATCCAAGAGCGAAGAAACACAATGTGTAAAACACAACAATAACAGACAATGGGAAGAGGAAGTTAAATACACAATGATAATGAACTCAAAAGACTAACAGGTGTGATCGTTAATGAATATTCATGATGACAAACAACTGGCGGGAACAAAATAACAAAGGAAACTAAGCAGAGTGAAAACGAAACCAAAATAGAACAAAACAATGTTAATGTGACAATACTGTTGGCTAAGGTTTCCCATATAAATGCAGTGTTGACAGACTGTAGTGGGAACATTCACGTTTTAACATCTTAGTTATTTTGTTTCATATTTTCATTAAATGGTCTAGTTTGTTGCGTCACCACACACTGGCAGTGTAGTCACGGTGCTACAGAAAGGAAATCAGATTTATTCAGATACTCCGATTTCTCGGGACAGCTGTCTGTCTGGTCTGAGTCACAGCTAGATCACAGGCCAAACAAATTCACTGATGAGACTCAACCCTTCAATCTGGACTGCAATGTGAAAACAACCGACAACTGCTAAATATTAATGAGGAAATCTTGTGGAATCATTAAAGCCGGGACAGTTGAGTGCATGTCATGAAGTGTCCGCTCCACACTTTGTTTTTTCAATTTATTAAGTGCATCATCCGTTTTTAAAAGGCACTTTTTCTTTTTGAAATTTCCAGTATGAACACAGTTATCCGACTGTTTACGCTTCAAAACGGCCTATAATAGGTGTGCCCCTAGGGTGTGTTATTAAGCCACGTTCACACAGCAGCAGAATACGGTGCTCAGTTCTGTATTTGAGTCCTTAATACGATTACGTTCACACACAGTTCGGCTATTTATGGAAGTGAACACTGAATTCTATAACTGATCTCACATGCGTAGATTTGGGCCGGCTCGAGGCATGGGCAGTTTTTGGCCCTCCTGGCTAATTTGTACCCCGGTCCCCAAGGCTCAAGCCAGGCCCATAGCTGGATGGTTGGAGGGTTGGGAGGGTTTCAAAATTTTGCATTTTTGATGTGTGTATAATTTACGTTGTAGAGCAAAACATTCAAATATCCACATACCTTAATTCACTTTTAAATTGAAAAAAAAAATCAAAAACATTATAAAAACCCATAGGAAAATTTCACGAAGTCATCCCTGCAACGTCCCCATATGTAGCAACAAACATTATCAATACGCATAACAATTATTGCATATTCAATAAGAGAAAGCACTGAATAATAAAGCACTGCATTTGAGCAGCTTAATAAATTAACTAAAATTTAAAATGTACAAATAACTACATCCAGGACAAGTAATCAACACTATTGTACTCTCTCTCTCTCTAAAACAGACTATATTGAAATGGTCTAAATATCTTTATAAGATGTTGATTTATTTCTTTAAGTTGCATAACGTTTATTGGTTAAAATTATCCAAAATCTATTTTTTGAGCAAGTACATATCCAGCCAGTGTTCTAAACTGTCTCCTTACCTAGCCCGACTCACAATGGTGGGCTTATAATAATGTGTTATAATTTAAGTGGTACTGGCGGATTTCCGCGGGAAAAATCGAGCGTCATTACATCACGTCTGTGTACATAAAGAAGGAGTCCGGCTAGTGTAGCGCATGTTAGGGTGCTGCAGGTGGCGGATCATTTATAACCTTTTTCCACAGCAGCTGGAATAATTAAATGTATACTTTTGATGCGGATTAATACAGAAACCGACAAAAATCAGTGACAACTGATTCACCCGTAGTCAAAAGCAAAAGATTAGACTGTACGGAAACTGAAATCTACAGGTAATGCTAATACACACTAAATACACATAGTCCGTAATAATTTGCATGGTTTGATGTGATATGAGTATGAACATTGAATCTGTGAGTTGAACTCGGGAACCAAATAAGTTATATTCGAAAATGAATCATTCAGGTTGGTTTTCAACAGGATTTTCCAATTCAATGTTTACAGTACATTATAAATTTACCAATAAGCAGCAGATTGTTGTGATTTAAATTTCGATCATTCCTCACAGAAGCTGTTGCAAGGCTTCGGGAATAAATCACTGGACTAGTTGAATTGTCGCTCGGTTATTTTCCATCTTCTTTTGAAGCTCGGTGCTAAATTACTATTGCTTCATTGCATGGAAAAACATACATTATTAGAGATTACAACTTCCAGTGGATAAACATCGGAGTGAGAAATTGACATATTTTGCTCATTAGGCTATGACTAGCATACGTGCTAGCTTTAGAATCATAGCACAAAACAGGGAATATAAATCACCTTTCTTTTAAAAAAGGCTGGGTGTAGCTGTCTTCCAATTCTTGCTCTCTCCTATTGTTTTTCTTTTCTCTTTTGGTATCCCGCTTTTGTCTTCGCCATATCTTAATGTACCTGATGAGCATTGCGCGACGAGTCAGAACTGAAGAGCCGCTACGCGTTTCTGAATAATCGTCTTAAAGGGACACACACACGCGCACTTGACACAGTCGGGGATTCATTATTGTTATATTAATACTTTAATATTAAAGTAAGTTGTCACTTCACTTCACACTTTATTAAGTTGACTAAATGTAAAATTATACTTTTCTTCTTTACTGTGTAACAGAATGCAAATAGACTTTTCCACCTTCAGAACAAAATTTATATTTTAACCTGCAACATTACAAAATAAAAGGAACATCAAATTAAGATAAATATATATTAAATAAATGACAAAAATAATGTTTGAGAGGTAACGTGTCTTATTCTTACAATATACCAATAGTAATAAAATAATTTTACATACATTTTAATAATATAGACGCTGCGTACAGGTTAATTCTGTTATGTGACGCTACATTTATTTGCGTTAAAGTCCTTTTTTTCCAACAAAAAGTGCCAAACTAAATAAGCATCAATATAGAATGTGTGCTAAAGTTCAATGGAAAAAGATTGACACTTGTCCCAGACTAAAATGCATGTTTGAGGTTTTTTCTTTCTAACACACGTTTATAAAAGCTACTTAAATGTCCTAAATTATCTAAGGCCTAACTCAGTGGCTAAAACAGACCCTTAAGTAATACAAAAAATATGAAGCATAAAACTTACTGAAAATAGTTAGGTTAATAACAAATATGAAAATAAAGGTTAGATAACATGGTCCATGTCCAGTAATGCTTCTCTGCCAAGATGGCACTGAGAAAACCTGGCTCAAGAGTTTACGCTTATTTAGACTTTCTGCATTTATTAAAGAGAAAATGGTATTATAGTCATAATACTTTATATTAATAAAATATGAATATAAAGATTAGATAACATGGTCCATGTCCAGTAATGCTTCTCAGCTAAGATGGCACTGAGAAAACCTGGCTCAAGAGTTTACGCTTATTTAGACTTTCTGCATTTATTAAAGAGAAAATGGTATTATAGTCTATTCTGCACAGTATTCAGTAGAAAATACTTAATGGCTTTAGTGCCATCTAGTGGAAACCATGCCATTAAATACTTACAAAAAGTGCAGAATTTAAAAACTCCATTGTAATGTTTTACATTTAAAACTTCTCAAAATAATTATGAATAAAAACATGCAGCAGCGGGAGGATGCATTTAGGGTTGCAACCATAAAGCAATGCGTCTGACTCCAACCTGCCACATGTTCTTGTGAAATAAAGTGTGCATTTGAGTTGCTTGCAGCATGTCTTGATATCTGCCGGCTCTTTGATGTGGCTTGTGCACAGCAGCGGTGGCGGAAACCGTCTTGAGTAAGAACATGTGCTGCACTTTGGCATGTCAGCAGTAACGCCGTGGCCTTGCTCGCTGCTCCAGGAACGCCGGTGTCTGAAGTCCAAAGCGTGTGGTTTTCAGTGTTACCCAAAATGCTGAGCACACCACTCAAGTCAAAGAAAAGGGCAAGTGAATTGTACGTAAAAATTTATTTAGCATAATTTAAAATAATTTCACGGTTAGTTCATTTACACAAATTTATTTTGGTTACAAAAAGGCAATTTTGACAAAATCGAGTTCCCAGTGTATAAATGTAGTACCACATACCATAGACACACAGACAGTGTGAAGCTCTGCTTACGTCTGAGAGGATGAAACCGAAAGCAGATCACTGTCACAATCACTCGTCATTCGCTACTGCACACCGTCACACCTAATAGTGATCTCAAGGGTTGCACTTCCCTTGCAACAACACAGGGATGCGTACAGCGAGTCCGGCAGCACTCAATTAAAATCAAAACAAGGAATGATTAGATGAGACGCTCTCCTGGATTTAATGAGAGAGACAACATCAGATGGTGCGATTTGGACGTTAACATGCACGAGTTATTCCACGAGAAATCTTTGTATCCAAAGGCACTCTTTGGCCATGTTTGGCAGACAAGAAAGAAAAAAATAGTACAAATGCAAGGCGATTTAAAAATCATTTGGCTGTCTACGTTTTTAAAGCGAGTCACAGGGTCTGTCGTTCAATGTCAGTTTTGCCAAATGCTTAACCACGGCTTCCAGTTATAAAAGCACAGGAGTAAAACATCACACATTAGTTCTCCATAATGCCTGCGTTGAGAAGACACAACACTGAGTCTTTAAGCTTCATGAGTGTGAGATGAGGATGTTGAAATACAGTGGCTGTTGTTCGGTAACATGACAGGCAACATTAGGCGTAAAACACCCAAACAAACATTTATAATCATACGTATACGTCGTACAGTTTTGAGTGCTTCCGTCTTAGCGCAGGGTTTGAACTCTGGACCCGGCGGGATCTCACGCATGCCTGCTGCTCGAAAACACTGTCACGGTGCAGCGAGAGCGAGCCGTCCACCGGGTCTGAGGAATTTGGCGTCGACTAAAAACGAGCGTTCGATTGCGAGGCAGGCTGAAAACTACAGATCGAGGCGGCAGATAAGGCTGCCTCCAACTCGGCTGCCTCCAGACGAACCTGACTGAATCTCTTCCGAGTAAAATACGGGCTGCCATCTGGACAACAGCACTCGTTTAGCAGCGGGATGAAGCCCTTTAAAACAAGCACATAAGGCACACTTCTCAGGATCATGAGCTAATCTAAAAACACCACTGAGAAATTTCAGGGTCATATTTAACCCCCCAAAAAACAATTTTGGACCACTAAGATTTTTTTGCATTTGTAAAATATAACTGGAAGTGTACAGCGTTTGTTGTACCATCTTTAAAAAAAAAAAAATCAGCCATTGTGTCCGGACAGGAAGATTTTCATTCTTGCGTTACAGGAAAGTGCCTAAAAAACTAACTTTGGAGTAAAATATATCCTAATTCAGCACAACACAAATCCTTATTCTTCCCAACCTGTCCAAATATTGCTTGTTTGATGACTGAATATAAACACAAATATAACAATTTCCAAGGCACGTTAAAAAATCTCCCGCAAAGGGACCGCAAGCGTTAAGTCTGATGTGTCGACCTCATTATATTGCACATTTATCGCACGGGACAGCGCAGGTCAAGTAAACCCACGCTCTACACACTCCTACACACGTATCTCTCATCGAGTGGAAACTGTTATTAATCATCAGAACAATAGGCAAGCGACCGCAACAGACTGATTTACAAGGAATGAGATGTCAAAGCGAATTCAAAAGGAAGTCCTTAAAGAGCAAGAAAAGAGGCCGAGATGAGAAGAGATGGATACAAACGCCGGGATCACCCCCTGCATAGCTTGTTTACGAGTTCATATCCGTTGGCGGCTGTACGACTATAAGAGCACACACTTCTTGGTATTTTTTTTGGTAACAGGGTAGAGCACGGCACGGACGGCCTCCACGAACACCTCCCGCACGGCCTCCTGGAGGAGCGCAGAGCACTCCATGTATTTGACTGCGCCGATCTGCTTGGCCAGAGCGCCGCCCTGCTGATTGGTAGTGGGGGCGAGCCCTTGCTCCTTCAGCTTCTTAACCGTTTCCGTATCCGTGCGCAGATCCCTCTTGGTGCCCACCAGAAGGATAGGCACGCTGGGACAGTGGTGAGACACCTCCGGGTGCCACTTGTGGCGGACGTTGGCGAACGATGAAGGGCTTCCGATGGAGAAGCAAATAATGAAGACGTTCGTTTGTGGGTAGGAGAGCGTGCGCAGACGGTCGTACTCCTCCTGCCCCGCCGTGTCCCAAAGGTTGAGGCTGACCGTGCGGCCGTCCACGCTCATCTGAGCGCTATAGTTGTCGAACACAGTGGGGATGTACTCCTCGGGAAAGGCATTTGTGGTGTAAGAAATGAGGAGGCATGTCTTGCCCACCGCCCCGTCACCCACCACAACACACTTAATGGTCTGCATTCTGCTTCCACACGGGCAGCGGCACCTGCAATCGAGACAAGCATGAGGCTTTAAGACAGATTAAGTTTGAGAGGAGTCATTTTGGAAATAGAACTTGACTAATTGAGGAGTTTTTCAGTGGCATTACTACATTAAACTACTATATATAATGTTGAATATAATGTATAGAAATGTAAAGCCTATTACCCGTTATCAATCTAAACGAATCTCTAAATAGATTCGTTTACACAATCCCGACCCCTAAACCCACCCATCACCCACACACTAAACCTGCCCATCACCCATCACACACACTTAACCTACCCATCACCCATCACACACACACTAAACCTGCCCATAACCCATCACACACACACTAAACCTACCCATCATCCATCACACACACACACACACTAAACCTACCAATCACCCATCACACACACACTAAACCTACCCATCACACACACACTAAACCTACCCATAATCCATCACACACACACACACACACACTAAACCTGCCCATCACCCATCACACACACTTAACCTACCCATCACACACACACTAAACCTACCCATCATCCATCACACACACACACACACTAAACCTACCCATCACCCATCACACACACACTAAACCTACCCATCACACACACACTAAACCTACCCATAATCCATCACACACACACACATACACTAAACCTACCCATCACCCATCACACACACACTAAACCTACCCATCACCCATCACACACACACTAAACCTACCCATCACCCATCACACACACACTAAACCTACCCATCACCCATCACACACACACTAAACCTACCCATCACCCTTCACACACACACACACTAAACCCACACACACACACACACACACCCTACCCCTAAACCTACCCATCACCCATCACACACACTAAACCTACCCATCACACACACACTAAACCTACCCATCACCCATCACACACACACTAAACCTACCCATCACCCATCACACACACTAAACCTACCCATCACCCATCACACACACACTAAACCTACCCATCACCCTTCACACACACACTAAACCTACCCATCACCCTTCACACACACACTAAACCTACCCATCACCCTTCACACACACACACACACACACACACTAAACCTACCCATCACCCTTCACACACACACACACACACACTAAACTACCCATCACCCTTCACACACACACATACACACACACACACACACACTAAACACACACACACACACACACACACACACACACACACACACACACACACACACACACACACACACACACACACACACACACACACACACACACACACACACACACACACAGGTACTCGAAGGTCTTCACAGCAACCTTCAAATAAAAGTTCAGTTTAAAGTAATTGTGACAGGATTAATGTTGTACAGGAGAATATAGCTACGTCTCAACGTAATACTAATATCTGCATTTAATTCACACAGTGAATTTAACATCAAACCTACTTAAAAAGCTCTTTCTATTTCATGTGTATTGTTCTGTTGTTTTTGTTAAATTGATTTACATTCATTAGAAATGATTAATTATGATAATGCAGCAATAATCTAGCTAGTAGGCTATAAATTAATGTAATTTTTGCTGATTTAAAACATGATCAAAACACTATTTTAGTGACAAAATTTCAAATAAAAGGGCAAGTGACAAATATTGGTATCGGCCCCCAAAAATCCTATCGGTGCATCCCTAATTAAAACACTGACAGCCAATCAGAATCCATCCTGTTTTTTAACGAGCTCGAGCATTTAAAGCGACAAACAAACACGCGCTTATAATAAACAGAACCTGTAATGCTGCATTCACACGGGCGTTCTCATTTACTTTGAATGGGTTACCATCATGCGTTGCCGAACTGAATTGTGGGTTCTGTTGCATCACGTCAGAAGTTGAACATTTTTACTTTTCCAGCGCCAATGCTGGCGTCAGCCAATCAGATCGCCAATGCAAATACCCTAGCCAATTGCGTCCATGCAACCCTGGAAAAGTAATGTGATTGGCTGGCCTTGTGCTGTCTTTCAGTCATTCTGACTCTGAGAGGGACAAAATATTGCTTCTAAATCTGATTATGCTTTGTTATTTCCACACACTGGATTCATTCCTTTTATCAGCTTGTTTTCTTTCAGTTAGGACAGGTTTTGAAGATTTCTTTGTTGGTTTTGATGGTTTCACCTCATAAAAACTGAGATGCATGAGCTCAGATCCTATGATCCAAAAAGAAATACCAAACCAGTCCTACTGGAAAGACATGTTGATGAACAAAAGATCGAATCCAATATTTGGTAATAACAGCCCATTTAGATGCAAAGGTCTTTTTTTGACAGGGAACACCAAATTAGGATTTCCAGCACACCACAAGGATTATTAAAAGGCATATTACCGTAATTTCATATGATTTTGCATCATAGTTTCTTATGATTTTACACTCCTCTTGTTTTTTATGAAACGAGGAGAATTTTTCTAAGAGCTGAAATTCAGTTTCAGTTTCAGTTTGGACTTTTGTGCATGTATGTATTCATTTGAGAAGTATTAAAAACTATGTATGTATTAAAAAAAGCAAGGATTTTAAATCGGGAAACTCACTGTCAAAATATCCCCACTGGACTCATGATTTGAAACCCAAAGCATCTTGATTGAATCAAAACACATCTCCAAATAATGAATATGTCCAATACAATAGTAATCACATTCAGGATTTTTAGAAAGAGCCAGAAAATCAGAAACCAGATTACTAAATCCCCCTTAAATCCTGTTAACGTTATTAACTGAATCAAACTCTTGGGTTAGTAAAGTCAAGTGGCATCGTCTCAAGAAACTGACAGACTGTTATTGCGGAAGCGGCTAATGCTAACCGTTAGATTAGCCATCGAAAAGTTAATAAGTCCGTTAAAAGTCTCCAACTCATAATCAACTTTGTTTAACTAACACACCAGCACATGTTGTTTACAATATGTTAATACTAGAGAAGTGAACACATGTTGAAAGCAGTTTCCACAGACTGTGAGATTGCTTAGCTATTAGCAGTGACTGTCTAACACCCATCCACACTTATCACGACGACCAACTATCCCGCTATAATATTTATAATGATGCTTAGCTTAATGTACAACACGGTTCTTATGATTATAACTAATATCTTAGTTATAATTTTTTATTATTATTATTATTATTTTGCTTTAGTGCTGTAGTGTAAGGATGCTTTGACAATATATGTAAAACAATCACGAAACGAAAGCACTTGTCAATAATAATAATAATAATACAAATAATAATAATAAAGTAGTTTGTTGTCGTTTTGACGCGTATGAACTCAGATTTGACATGGGAGTTCCTGCGCGCGCCCAATGACATCAAGTATTTCCTGTATTTTCCTCGCATTCATAACATATATTTTACACGGCAACTAAACACCAGAACACACCAGAGTCTTCATGTAAGCCCTAACGCGATCATAAAACTTAAGAAGTGACTTTAAAGAAGTTCTCACCGCCTCAGAAATCCTCGCGCGCCTCTCCGACTAGCCTTCAATAGCGCGTGAACTGGCACACTGTGATCTTACCAATGCTGCAGTGAACGCAATGTCATAATAAAAGTCCAGAACTCATCGACTTACAGTTTCCTGAACCCTTGTTATGAACAATTCGAGTGGCCTAGCTCAGATTTAATTTGTGCACTTGAAGCTACTAGATCAAATGTCTGTGTTAAGTCAATATGAGTATTACGGAGTCTTCCACCTTTTCCAGCACAAGGATCTCTGGCATTTAAATAAGTTTAATTTAATACTTGTGCATGTGAAATAAACTGAACTAGTTTTAGGCAAAACAATAATTGGGGGATCCACTGTTTAATACCTTTGATCTAAATAATAGTGCATGTATAACATCTAAATAATATCACAAAAACAAGTCAGTGTTTGAAATTCACAGATCAGGCATAATATTATGAGGTGAAGTGAATAATCTGATTGTCTCCTCATCACGGCTCCTGTTAGTGGGTGGGTGGGATATATTAGGCAGCAAGTGAAATTTTTTTCCTCAGTTTTGATTTGTTAGAAGCAGGAAAACTGGTCAAGCGTAAGGATTTGAGCGAGTTTTACAAGGGCCAAATTGTGATGGCTAGACTACTGGGTCAGAGCCTATCCAAAACTGCAGCTCTTGCAGTGGTCAGGATCTATCAAAAGTAAAAGGAAGGAACAGTGGAGAACCGGCGACGGGTCATGGGTGGCCAAGGCTCATTGATGCACGTGGGGAGTGAAGGCTGGCCCGTGTGGTCCGATCAAACAGACGAGCTACTGGAGCTCAAATTGCTCAAGAAGTTAATGCTGGTTCTGATAGAAAGGTGTCAGAATACCCAGTGCATCGCAGTTTGTTGCGTCAGACCAGACCAGTCAAGATTCTTTCAGCAGGATAATGCACCCTGACACCCAGCAAAAATTGTTCAGGAATGGTTTGAGGAGCACAATGAGTTTTGAGGTGTTGACTTGGCTCCAAATTCCCCAGATCTCAATCCAATTGAGCATCTGTGGGATGTGCTGAACAAACATGTCCGATCCATGGAGGCCCCACCTCGCAACTTACAGGACTTAAAGGATCTGCTGCTAACATCTTGGTGCCAGATACCACAGCACACCTTCAGGGGTCTAGTGGAGTCCATGCCTCGACAGGTCAGTTATGCCTGATTGGTGTATCAGTACACACATCAAAGCAGCAGAAAATCTATAAAGAAAATTCATGTGAGCGAATGATACGTTTTAAAACTGAATCTGAATTTTGAATTTAGAACACTGATCAGCTGATCACATGACTTCATGGAACACTGCATCATTGGTCACACTGATGTAACATGGAATGTTGAGGCTCATTTAAATGGAAGGGAGAATGGAACCCTCATGAGTTCTACAGTATGTTCATTAATCAACATCACAAACAAGAGTACCGGTGTTATGAATATCAGCACAACTGCGATAGACCACAAGTCCCCACTGCCTTGAAGTTTCTTCTACAGTTTTGACAAGATTTAAATATAGAGTAGTTGAAAAACTATGTACATACAGAAAAGTGGAGCGATACAAACTGTCAAATATTCTAATGTTATTCAGAGAAAAATATGCCACACAATCACAGGCAAAAAGACTTTGACCAAACAATATGAAGTATTAATAAGAGCACTATATTTATATTTCAAATAAAGATTTTTTTCTATTTACTCAGTGATCACTATTAAAATGGATAAAACATGCTGTAGTAACACAACATTGTTTCAGAGTAAAGCGCAGCACTGTGTTCATTTACACAAGCACTTCAAATATTCATATTTGATATACAATTTTATTACAGAAGTAATATATTTTTGTCTTTATTTTTTATTATTAGAGTCAAAAAAATATTACATGCAAATATGCTGTTAAATCATTGACATAAACTTGAAAACAAGAAAAAATATTTCTTGTCAAAGCAGTTCGGTTGGCAAAAACGTTCAGTTTAACATAAGCTTAAATCAAAAGCAACTTGCGAAGAGTTTTTTTTTTTACAGATCAAAGGGTTAAAACCTGTCTCATCAGACACACCCAATTCAGGTCTTGCAGTCTCTACAAATGAGCTGATGAGAGGGGGTGGAGAGAGGCAGTCCCCAGGACAGGGTTGAGAAAGGACTTGTGGTGGCGCTATAGAGTTGGTCCTAGAGACCCCAAAGTTGGTCAGATTACTCTTCATTACCATCCCTACAAGCGTACCAATTTTCACCATTTTACTACTTATGGTTCATAAACTTGAAAACAAGAAAATATTTCATGTCAAAGCAGTTCGGTTGGCAAAAACGTTCAGTTTAACATAAGCTTAAATCAAAAGCAACTTGCGAGGAGTTTTTTTTTTTTACATTTAAAAATATTTTTAGTGGTGTTTAGTGGTTTTTCCATATACTCAACATGCAACAAAAGGGAAGCGCATAATTGTAGTCTATAATGTAATTTAATTACAAATCATTGTGCAAACCTCACCTTATATTTGTTAGGCAGCGGCTGTTTACACGAAGTGCAAATAGCAATAACCTTCTCAGGTGCCTTTAGGACATGCGGTCGATGAGCTCTACCAATTTTTGTGACAATATGTCAAACTGTTTAAAAGATATTGTTATTTATGACAAATTTCAAAATGGTGGACAGGTGGTTTGTCCGATACTAACAAAACTGGTATCCATGTAATCAGAATGACACAAGGAATTGATCCATTTATTTTTTTGATACTGTTTAAAAGTCATTAGCAAAAATATGCATTTTTCAGATATCATGACCTATAGACGGCGCAGTTCCCAAATTTGGCATGGACCCTCAGATCATGGTTCTGATGAAGCGTACCAATTTCGTTTAGACTGATTTAAGTTTACATCCTCTGAACCAATTTCGTGAATACATCTTTTAGTTCACGACACCGGAAAAAAGATGAATACTGTACTTTTCTACACGGCCACTACAGCAATGGGTGGAGTCTTAATGTATGCTGACGTTGAATGCGGTCAGCATGAGAGGAATCAGGTGTGCCAAGGGAATTTTTCTAGATCAAAAGGGTTAAAACCTGTCTCATCAGACACCCAATTCAGGTCTTGCAGTCTCTACTAATGAGCTGATGAGAGAGGCAGTCCCCAGGACAGGGTTCAGAAAGGACTTGTGGTGGCGCTATAGAGTTGGTCCTAGAGACCCCAAAGTTGGTTAGATTACTCTTCATTACCATCCCTACAAGCGTACCAATTTTCACCATTTTACTACTTATGGTTCAGAGGGCTGCCATTGACTCCCATTAGGGAAAAATAATATTCATATAGCACTTTATGCTTCTAACATTAAATGTTTCAGGGAGTGATATCAGCTAAAAGAAAACAATTTTCTGGGATATTTTACATTTTCTCTCATTTTCCATGACTGGAAAATCAGTAATCAATTTTCCAGGTCACGTGGTAATCCCCTCTTTGAAATGGAAATGCCTTTCTAGGGCTCTTTCTAGTGTCTGATTTGTCTTGCCAACACCAGACCAAGCTTCTTTTAAGATTCAACATTGGTCTGGGCCCATTGCACAAAACTAGGATAAGGGATTAAGCCGGGATATCTTGTCATCTGTATGCAAAATTAAGTACGCTCCTGTCGTGTAAACTTACCCTGAAGGCACACTCACACCACTAACTAAAGATAACCGTATATTAGCGGATAAATTGAGCCAGGATCAACAAGATATCCAGGCTTAATCCCTTATCCTAGTTTTGTGCAATAGGCCCCAGGTCTAGGGAGTCTGCTCTGTATTTTCTCCTGCACAAGAGGTGTGATCAACGGGCATAGTTCAAATGACTGTATGCAATCGGATAGTCCTTCAACCAATCAGACCACACGAGGCGAGATCAACGGGCTTCGATCCATTCTTATCTATCGTCATATCATGGATAAGCCAGTCTTTGATTGGTTCCCGGAAAAGTGTAACAGAAGCAGGAGAAATTAATGAATCAAATCACCGGCAGATCAGGCTGAGTTTACCCCGTCTAGTGTCTGATGGGCAGACTACACACACTTAGGCTAGCTTTACTTATCATAGCCCTGGAGCTCCACAACACCAAAATACATCAAATACACAGCTTACCTGGAAAACACAGACATGCATTCAAACACAAATTTTTATTATAAAAGACTGCATTGGAATATTACTTTCATTAAACCCATTAAATCATCATTTTTAACATTTAACATTTTCAACAGACATCAGCCTTTGTACAGAGCTTCTACGGGTACAGCTTCTTCTGCTTTAATGAACCAGAACGTCATGTGTAGAAAAGCACAGAGTAGATAGGCTTGTGTTACATCGTGCTGTTATGAAACCAACAAACTAAGGAAGAACGTATCCCTCAGTTCAGCGCTCTGCTTCATAACAGCAATACATAACACTGATTTAAATAAAAAACAGCTCAAATCACGAGAAAAGGTGGATTAGACCAATTCACCTCCACAATTCCTGTACTGTGCACTTGACAAATCAGCAGATCTGTCCATCAATTCCTCCCATCTCTCTTTACAGAAGGACATCGAGTCTTATTGTCGCAGATGTGCACCACTGGGTTGAACTATCAATTCCACACACCAGATATTCTATCGAGTTTCATCATTCATAGTTTCATACTCGAGCATGGACACAAGCTTGAAATGTACAAATTCCCAAGCAGAACTGATGGACAGAATAGTTATTCTTCTATTTAAATATAAAACAATGGTGTCTTGAAAAACATTGAAGCCCTGATTTTATAAATACTCACTGCTGACATAGACATCCTAAAGCCGATCAGACACACATTCAGCCTCACGTTTTTGAAAAATATTATTCTGAACACAAAGATATATCTTTAAAGACATCACAACACAAAACACTGGAATGCATGTCTAACTGGCTGAAGGCTCACGTCTATGATGAGCATGTTTATCTATCATCAGGCTGACCTTTAAATCCAAGATGGCAACTCAAGCACTTCATTGCACATTTTGCTTCAAGATTGATGCAGATTATTTTCAGCAGACACAAATGAATCTGAGCTTCTAGACAATAAGGGAGGTGTATGAGGAGACATGATAATATTGTTTTGTAGAGTTTACTGCAAAAACACAGTATGTGTGAGAAGATCTTGCGTACGCTGCTCAGAGAAACACACTGGTGCTCCTGAGACATTCAGTCCCACAGTGAACTCAAAGACCACGGGCTTTACTGCTGGCCCTCCTTCTTCTCTCCGGATTCTCCTCCTGAGCTGGAGCTGGAGCCGGAGCCGGAGCCGCTTTCTCTCTCTGAGGCCATCTGTCAAACACATTCAGGAGATGAGGACATATTTCACAGACATGCCTGAAAAAAAACACCTGAGGTGTAAAAGATGAGAAGAGGAACCTAAACTGTTTTTACCAAATGAATCATTATTAAACCATCTATACCACGGGTGTGCAAACTCAGTCCTGGAGTCACTGTCCTGCAGAATTTCTCTCCAACTTGCCTTGGACACCCCTGGTCTATACGCTTCAGGACTCCAGACTCACATTCGAGAGTTTGACAAGATGAAAGCACCAGCACTTGATTTGATAGCGCTGGGGAGATTTTTAATCCTAATGGTAATTTAAAAATCATAAAATGACTTGTTTTGCATTAATAAATGCAGTTACTAATAATGTTGCATGTTTATTTATTGGAAATTAACACTAAAATCTGACAGTAAAGCACTGAGCTTGAACAGAGATGGAGAAAAAATTTACTTTTTAACAACAGTAACATGTGAAAGATTGATTTCACTTTATTTAACAGTACGCGCACTTACCTAAGAAAGTGCTGGGTAATATAAGGCAACTGCATGGGTTAAGGTTAGATTCAGGGTTAGTACTAACGTTATTACAATTTCTATAAGTAGTACATAGTATGTACATGGGGAACAGGGCTGTAAAATAAAGTGCTAAAAAAAAAAAAGTATTTTTGGTCATCATATTAAAAATACATTTAAATTGGACAATATTTAGCGCTTTAAAGGGCTGGGAAAGTGTGGCGCACTTGAAAAGGGCTTTACTCATGTCAGGGTTCGTACAACCCTTTGAGAGAGAAATTAATGTAAAAACATTCGATTATTTCTGCCACAATACCATGGTTACAGTTAGCGTTACTACATTAAATCCACGGTGAATGTTGGTGATTTGTGCACTGAAAAGCCTTTTGAAACTTGTTCATTCATGTAATATAGGTTCATGTAGTAAATGCTGCTTCATCTTCTCATGTTTGGAAGGATATTTGACACATGTGCTTCACTGACACGCTGATTTTTCATTAAAAACAACAACAACACGCAATAAGCCAAATTGGTTCAAGTGCGCTTTCATGTTAATTGCGGTTAGTCGTGCAGCCGTACCTAATATAAAGTGTATATATATAAACCCTATATTATTTAGAAGGGGTGTAACGGTTCAAATTATTATTTACAGTTCAGTTTGTATCCTGGTTTTAGGGTATGATTTTGGCATTTTGACAATTTCGTGTGAATTTGTTTTTTCAAGCGCTAGAAGACGTGAAACAACTCAATTTAGTATTCACACGTTGTCAGTTTGTCTTTCCGTGTGTGCGCACAGAAAACTACTCACTTCTTTCAAATCTTGCACTTGAATATTTAAATTGGTAAGGCTTAAAAACACATGCAAATGATTAACTTTTGTGACTATGAACATCTGGCCTGATCAGAACAGTGACCACCACCGAGGGTCTTTCACACATGGGGCAGTCCTTATTGTCGAGCCTGTCAGCGCTCTACTGTTTTGAGCCGGACTTAAGCAGCGATCGTTCAATTCAGGTCTCGTCTACAACACCCGGGTGATGACGGCGTAAATGACTGGTCATATCAGACAGCAAGCAGCACTCGCATGTTCCCAGACAGGACATTTATATGATGCAGACTCCTTCCATGTTTGCCATGCTGAACTGCAAACACGTGAGGAACTGATGTCAGCAACAGATTTTGTACTAACAGTAGTTTCACGTGAAACGCAGCCAATCGACAGATACATAAGGAAACTCTGTCCGTCACATTTGAGGTGTTGTCAGATTTGAGCGCAAACGCATGCCGAACTGTGTGGACAATGTTACGGTTCCTTTTTTTAAAAAACAGAACCATTATAGACCTAATATTTAGCATCCAAACCACCACACAAAATCATTCTGCTTATTATAAGCTCACGCTGCAGTTTTTTCGTCTGCCCTTTTAAATGCTTGAGTTCTTTGCATTCTGATTGGCTGTTCATCAGCTGGTAAAACTTGTTCTGAAAGTGATTCCAATTATATAATTTCCTCTGGATCATTATTGTAGTTGTGGTGTGGACTATGCTATTCTTTTACATTTAGAAGAATTATATCTTTATTGTTAGTTACAACTATCCTTGGTGTGAACGGGCCTTTCAAAATGAGCGAGTGAAAATGATTCAGCTTGTTATCAGTACAATGATTGACTGTACCTTCTTATATGCCATCTCAAAGAGTTTGAGAGATGCTTGCTGCAGGTTTGTGGCTGCTTGCTTGATGTTCTCTCCCGTCTCCGCATCCTTCCGTGACAGAAGCTCTCGTACTTTATCAATCTCCTCCTTCAGTTTGTTACACTACAGAAACAGACCACACACAGATTTATACAACGCCTCTCGAAATCACTGGACTTCAGACTGATCATAAAGTAGCAGTAGAAGTGTCAGACCTCATCGGCTGGCAGCTGATCCTTAAACTCCTCCATCTTTGACTCCGTGTCGTGAACGATACCCTCGGCCATGTTGACCGCTTCCACGCGATCCTTTGAATCGAAATCAATCGGTTTAGATGTGGCAAAACGGTTGAAAAAGAACTGATTTAAGCATTTGAAGACACTGAAAGAACATGTACTGTGAAAATCAGACGTACCTTCCGTCTCCTGTCCTCCTCCGCATACTTCTCCGCATTCTTGATCATGTTTTCGATGTCGTCTTTGCTGAGGCCACCAGACGACTGGATGACAACTGAATGAAGCACATGCATAAAATAAGCCAGGTGAATGTTTTCATTAAGACTCAAATTCTACATGATTTTACTTCTGTAATGTGACGTGTTTGTGTTAAACAGGATATTCAAACGCAGTGGACAGAAAGTGGGATTGAAGACATCTGAATGTGAGGCTGAATCATATATTTGAAAAAGGTTATATATAGATAATATATAGGCTATCATCATTGTGGTGACCTTTACTACACTACTACTAACTACTGGCCGCATTACCTACAACCATGTCGTAACAGAGTTTGAGAACTGGTTAAAGGAACGCTCCACCGTATTTAGAAATAGGGCTTATTCAACTTCTTTCCTACATTTAGATATGTGGGCAAATGCATTTGTCTCAGTGCATGGATTGTTTTAGTTTGGCAGGGTCACCGTTAGCTTAGCATAATGAATGGAATCCTATGTTGCCAGCTAGCATGTCCCGAGTAAAAGTGATAACCCCCCCCCACCTAATTACTTCTTGTGTCCTGCGTATTCACAACGAATGCAAATAGCGATGCAGATTAAGACTAGGTGATTTCCTAGGGACTATATTTTGGGGAAGCACTGCTACTGCAGAGATACCACACAACACATGCACAATATATGCCGGTATGTTGAGGGCAGTGTGGGGATTTCATTTGTTGCGTGATATCTCTGTGCCCAAGTAGTAGTGCTTCCCCATAATATGGGGACATATTATGGGACATGCTAGCTGGCAACATAGGATTCCATTCATTATGCTAAGCTAGCGGTGACCCTGCCAAACTAAAACAATGCATGCACTGAGACAAAAATGCATTTGCCCACATATCTAAATGTAGGAAAGAAGTTGAATAAGCCCTATTTCTAAAAACGGTGGAGTGTTCTTTTAACATTAACCAAAAGCCCCCATAACAAGAAAGGTATTTCAGAAGTGGAGAAAATTGTTCATTGTAATATAATGACTAAGATTAGAGATATTGGACTAAAACAAAACAATGTTAAGCAATAAGTGTTATATTTCTGCAGAAAGAAAATGTTTGTCTGAGACGTTCTCTAGTTATGGGTTGAATTTTGTGCCCTGTTTGACACATTATCAGTCCTTTTGGCAGTCACATGACAAACTGTGCTACTTATGGTCGTTTCATGAGATGTGTTGTACATTTTATACTTGCTACTATTGTGCTGACCTGTGCTACAAAATGTACGTGTCGTGGTCAGAGTGGCATAACACCACCAAACTTTGCATGCATCACCTCAAAGCATTGCAGAGATATAGCCTCAGAGTCATTTTGGCACAACTTATTGTCTAATGACGATCTGATTCAAATGTAAGTTGGTTCATAGAGTTCATTGGTCAAAATGTAAGCTTGCGCGGATGGATCCAACTATTGACCCGGAGTGTGACAGGGGTCACCTAGGTCCAGCCACACTAACATGTTTTTGACCTGCTCTTTCTTCGTTTTGGGGGTCTCAGTCATTACATCTATAGATATACCACCATCACCCATCATTGGACTTTATGGGGTGTTGCCTGCTGGGTATTCGCTTCCCACTCACTTTTAAAATGGTGTTTCCTTTCTTACACTGCTTGCTAGACGTGCAATTTTATTAAACTGGAAAAGCCCTCAGCCTCCATCTCACACAAACTGGATGAAGGACGCCCTGTACTCCATGAAATTAGAAAAGATTCTTTACATGGGGCCGTAAAGTTTACTAAATAAGGTGTTTATTGAATAAATAACTCTGCCTCAATTTTTTGAGTACCTTTAGGGTATGCAGCTGAAGATACACGCAGTTTCGTAACGATAAGCCAATGTGTTTGTAAAATATAGCATTTTTTGATAATTCAAAATAGACGACGACGCCTAAAATAGCCGATGTGTAAAAAACGTTTAACCAGTGCTATGTGCAAAAAAGTTAACGTACAGCCCTGCCTTTTACCCTGATTTTTGCCTGGACTTACTCTGCTGTTCCCGGCCAGTGCCCTTGTCTTTAGCGGAGACGTGCACAATCCCGTTAGCATCGATGTCGAAGGTGACTTCAATCTGTGGGACGCCACGAGGAGCAGGAGGGATGCCGACCTGTTCAGAGCACAGAAATCCAGTTACAGCTCAAAAGTTGTTTATGAAATATAAATCTACATATTTTCCACCCAGAGCACATACCAGGGTGAACTGTCCCAGGATCTTGTTGTCTGCAGCCATCTCCCGCTCTCCCTGACAAACCTTGATCTCGACTTGAGTCTGTCCGTCGGCAGCGGTAGAGAACACCTGAGAGAAGACAGATCACCAACGTCAACACATGACAATATTCGTCCACTATATACGCACAATTGCGCACATAGGCCTGTCACGATAACAAATTTTGCTGGACGATAAATTGGCCAAGAAATTGCGATATACGTGATTAATTACGATTTCAATATTCGTCTATGTTAAATATGTGTTGTATTGTCAATATATTGTTTTTATGTATGAAGGCCAGTATCACTGATGTCTCTATGAAACATTAATGACATTACAGTATAACTGAAAGATACAAATTTCAACATTTATTAGGCTTTAAAAAAACAACTTTTAATTTAAGTGAACTTAAAACAATCTTTACATAAACCCATTATAATAAATGTAATATTAACCCGTGGTCTACCCTGTTAAGACATATACAGAAATGTAAGAGTTATCAACAACTTTCTTAACTGCATAAATAATAAATTAAATATAGATTAATCATCATTAATGACAGGCATCATCAGTACTCCTGTCACTTTAAGAACCGCCGCTGGCGAACATAATGCGGATCTCACGCGCTGTCCCGCGCATCTCATTTCCTCACAACTCTTTAAGTTAATTTTAGACGCTATTTAACTCATTTAAGACTCCTAATATGAGATTACTTAAAATTCTCTGTGTTGTTGTTAAGTGTTTGTTCATGAGCAAAAGAGAACTCGACGTGAGCAGGAGACTGATGCGCGCGCGCGCGAGCGAGCGTGTGTGTGTGTGTGTGTGTGTGAGTGAGTGAGTGAGTGTGTGGGGAGTGAGAGTGAGAGAGAGAGAGAGAGAGAGAAAGAGAGAGAGAGAGAGAGAGTGAGTGAGCGTGTGTGTGTGTGAGAGAGAGAGTGAGGCAGTGAGTGAGTGAGTGTGTGTGTGTGTGTGTGTGTGTGTGTGTGTGCCACACAGACAGGACATTGACACACAGCGCATTCTCTTGTGTCTTGTTGCACTTAGAAGCATTTACATGTATAAGAGCGTGATCATTAAAATGTAACGCACTGCAAAAATAGATTGCGCTGGAAATTATCACACTCTTTTTTTATCTTTTTTATCGTGCGATTAATTGATTTATTGACTATCGCGACAGGCCTATGCGCACTCACAGCAAAGCTGCTTTGGGAAGAGAAAACACCAACTACAAAATGACATGATCTCAGTTACCAAATCGATAAAAACAAACAAGCACTCCAAATGTCTTTACAATTTCAGATCACAAAATACTACTGTTTTTTTGCATACCCTGTTTATGAACCTACCTGACTTTTCTTGGTAGGGATGGTTGTGTTTCTGTTGATGAGTTTGGTGAAGACGCCTCCTAGAGTCTCAATACCGAGAGACAGAGGGGTAACGTCCAACAGGAGAACGTCCGTCACGTCCCCCGCCAGAACTCCACCCTGGATGGCCGCCCCGATAGCCACCGCTTCATCTGGGTTAACGGACTTACTGGGAGCTCGACCAAACAGATCCTGAACCGTCTGCTGGACCTGAGAACGGAAGGGAACAGCAATGAAGCCGCTTCATTGGAGGCTTTCCTTCGTGAGCGTTTCAGTTGTGGGTTTAGCTCTGACCTTTGGCATTCGGCTCATTCCTCCGACCAGCAGCACTTCACCGATGTCACTCTTGGAGACTTCAGCATCTTGCATGGCCTTCTGACAGGGCGCCACAGTCCTGCGGATGAGATCTGCCACGATGCCTTCAAACTGAGAGCGCGTGAGCTTCATGTTCAAGTGTTTCGGACCAGAGGCGTCCATCGTCAGGTAGGGCAGGTTGATGTCAGTCTGTGTGCAGAAACATTAAGATACGGTTACCAGGGCTTGCAAAACTTCCCTTCGGCCAGGCACCCTTGAGATTTTGGTTGCCGGAAATGAATTTAACTAGCCCAAATAAGTTTTTTTTTTTAATGTAGAAAATTGGACAGGAGTCGAAATATCAAATCAAAAACAAAACAGTGTATTTGGTTCTGAGGACTGGATATGCTGTATTAGCTTACTGTCATATACACACCGTTTTCACTGAGTTGTCCAAGTTTTTTAACAATATATAATGTAGTTTTCTTTGTGTGTATTTTAATAATGACCAATAGGTGATCTAAGCGTCTGTTTTTCTTGATTGGTTTCCCTGAGGAGTTGAAATTAAAGTAAAAAAGTGGTTGAATTTTACCATGAAATGAGAGTTGTGTCTTAATCAAACAAACACAATAATGATTTCTAAGTAATTTATTTTTGTTGACCGTTGGCCCACTCAAGCGGTGGACACAGAACCGCGCATCACGATTACACACACATTGCTTATTTCTTCCGGCCCCCCATGTTAACAGATAAGACCATTTACACTGCACACAGAGGCGTTTAAATGATTAAAACTAGGGGTGTAAGAAAATATCGATATACGTGGATATCGCGATATGGTCTCGATTCTCAAAAACGCTGTATCGATATTTATATATTTATTAATTTAGATCCAAGATTCGTGGCTTTGTGTTCTGTTTAAACCACAGACTGTATGAAACCCAACCGCTAGATGGCAGTGTGATCTCAGAGCGTAACTGACGCGGAGCCGGAGAAGCGTGAGATGAAGGTGCATCGAGTTATTCTGCTCCTGCGGTACACAGAGCTGAAGTGTGGACTCATTTATAAAGAATATAAATGAGCTATAAAGAAGCCACTAAGGAAATCGACAAGTGATTTGTGTGCAAAATAGGCCAAGTTGAGATCCAATACTCGGGAAACACATTGAATCTGAGAGCTCGCTTAACATCCCAACGTCATCCGCGTCGCTGAGAAGCGTTTCGATAGAATATGTAAAGAATATGCTTTCCTCTCAGTAACAAAATAAACACAACAAAACTGGCAGCGCTAGCAGCAGAACAAAAGCATATGATCATAGCGATGTGGATATGGATGCACCAGCTCTGCAGTTAGTGCTTGAAATAGCACTTTGTACAATGGACTGCTTTAAAGAAAACAGCTTTACAGTATTAAATATAAAACAAACAGTCCTTCAGTCATGGAATGGACTATTCACTTTCTGTAGTTTAATAATTTGGAAATAAAAACTGCTATACTGTGAACCTTTAAAACATACACATCAAGGATCCTTCAGTCACTTTACTATTTCCCTTTACTTAGATTGCACAAAATAGTGATTAGTGATATGAATGATACTGTATTAATTAAATAAAATAGTTACTTGTCATGTTTTAAGCATATGGTTGTGTCCTTTATTATTTTTAAATTAGAGCTTTCTTAAAAAAAAATTTAAAAAATAAACCCCGCAATATATTGTCTCTTACAATATCGCAATATATCGTATCGTGATACGTATTGTATCGCCAGATTATTGGCAATACACAGCCCTACTCAGCAGTGAAAGCACACTTAAAACAGTGGAAATAACCAACAATGAAAACCTGACGCACAAATGTAAAACTCAAAATGGCAGACAGGAAGTTCGGCTGACTATGGCAAAATTTGCATCCATGTTCTCGGCATGACCAAGGAATATTCAGTTTCATTACAAAAGGCTAATTTAATCACAAGTTATTAGCATTTTGGGATATTTCTTTTGACCACAAGGTGGCGCTGCACTGGAACTTTTTGAGTATATTCAGGGCATGGTGCCGAAGACGCATCACGAATTTCGTAATACACCAATGCGTTGGTAAAATATAGCGTTTAATGACAATTCAAAATAGATTAAGTTTGGCCAAACAGTTTAGAAGCTATAAGCAAAAATCTAAAATAATAAGTAGGGCTGTGCGATATTGAAGAAAAATGCGATACGATATTGCTATTAGTGTGTAAAATCTATTTAAAATTATATTTTAAAAATATTTTAAAACCGAGAATGATACCATTTATGTGTTTCACATTCTTTCTAGGAAGAGAAAGCATCGCTACAACTTCTGAAAGTGACCAGCAGTGTTTTAGCTTTAGTTAATGTCACAAATAGACCGAATGCACTGATCCTTGACACACACATTCAGGTCTCTCCCCAACTGATATCATTCACTTAAAGCATAACCAACTGTGTTTACATGAATACTCATCATGACAGCCATTTTGTTCTTCGTGATCCCATTTTTCAAACTTTAGTTAGTGTGTAATGTTTTTGTTAGAGCATAAATGATACCTGTAAAATTATAAAGCTCAAAGTTCAATGCCAAGCGAGATATTTTATTCAACAGAAGTTCCCTTTCAAAGCCTACAGCGACCGGCCGGTTTGGACTACATCCCTGTACTTCCTGCTTTAATGACGTCACTAGAACAGTTTATTGACTAACCTCCGCCTGCAAGAATATGCAAAAAAGGGGGCGTGGTCTTGATGCTCTCCCACGTGGAGAAGAGGAAGTGTTACGTTTGTAGAGTGTGTTTGTCCCCATGTCTACAGTAACATTGAGCGCATGCGTCTCCCCGTTATGGTAAGAGGCGGGACCTTTACGGGCAACGCTAAGCTGCTGTCCAATCACAACACAGGAACCGCTGGTCCAATCAGAACTCGTTACGTATTTCTGAAGGAGGGACTTCATAGAACAAGGAAATCAGGCCGTTTTTAGGAGAGTGAAAACAGCGGTGTACAGATAAGTAAATTGTGTGAAAAATACTGTGGGTTTTTTTACACACGAAACATGAACACATGTTATATTGCACACTGTAAACACAATCAAAGCTTCAAAAACACAGGAAAAACAGGACCTTTAACTGTGTGTGTATTTGACAGTTTGAGTGTGTAACAAGGCACAAAACAGAACTGAAGGGATCACACGCTTTCTGAGAGGCGGCTTGTGCGCATGTTTCGTGTGTGTGTGTGTGTGTGTGTGTGTGTTATTGCATTTAATAACTCTTTTTAACGTCAAGCAAGTCACATAAGTAACAGTCTTGTGCCCAGTCTATTCTCTGCTATAAGCGTCGACCTAAAACATACACTTTTCACAATGTTGACGTAGCCTATTAAAATCATTCAGCTATTGCGTGCCGTTGCGATATGGACATTTGCGATATTTTCAATATATTGCGCAGCCCTAATAATAAGCAACAACAAAAAAAAAAAGTCTCTGTATGATTGGGTTAAATCATGCAGCTTTCTCTGTCTCTCTCTGCTCAGACACTCACCTGTAGAGCAGAAGACAGCTCACACTTGGCTTTCTCCGCCGCCTCTCTCACCCTCTGCAGCGCCATGTTGTCTTTAGTCAGATCCACGCCGGACTGAAACCAGACGGCACACATTAATAAACAGCACAATCTCGGTTCTCAACAACAGATTGACATCTTTGCATTTTATCTGGAGGCTGAAAATCCTGCATTAGATACTACTTATGCATTGAGTCACATTAGGGTACTTCAGGTCAAAAATGACCCGAAGCGTTTTATAGAAAAAAATAATAATAATAAAAAAAAAATTGTAGCTTCATCGAAATGGTCGGAAAACTTGGTGACTTTATTGGTATTTTACACCCAAATAAATTGGGGACAGGATTTGAAAAGTCTAAGTTGTCGTAAAACAAAATAGTCACACTCAGGACCTTCGGGTCAAATATGACCCACATAGGAAATGAATGGGAAATTGGGAAAATATGAAAATACAGAGCCTATTTTTTGTGCATACAATCTACTTCATATTTTTGCCAATTTCCCATTCATTTCCTCTGGGGGTCATTTTTGACCCAAAGTTCTTGAGTGTGATCCATAAATGAAGTACCCCAGAGGGTAAAGCAATACAGCTCGCTTCAAAGCAGCTTTACAGTGAAAACAAGAACATTAAGTCATCAAATTAATAGATCACCATATGCAGTGTTTCCCACACAGACTAAATTTGTGGCAGTGCGCCACATAATCAACACCGGCCGCCACATATTACGTTCCGTTTATGGCTGCATTTTAATGGCATTAATAACCGAGCACACAACTGATGCTTGCTGAAATGTCATTGGTTAACTCCGTGTTTCGTAGTCAGTTGTGATTGGACGCCTGATTAGACATGGCTTCATCAATGGACCAGATGCAAGTGAGTTTATTTATTTACTGACTGTTTGCTTGCATTATCAATATAATATGTCCTTACCAGATACGATATTAACTTTATTTATTGTTTTTATGGAGCTGTAGCTACTGGGGAAAAAATGAAAACTGTAATTTGCTCTTATCTGCTGTAGTTCACCGCTACATTATAACTATACTTCCACTGAACACTATCTATGTTTACCCAGACACAATTATATCAGTTCTGAGAACTTCAGAAATGTGAAGTGTCCGTTAAATAGTTATATTATTCTTTTTTTAAATAATAATATTATGTTCAGATGTGGTCAGGTGTGCTGTGCACAGTATGAGTACACCTGATCACATCTGAACATAATTTAAAAATGTATCTTTATATCTAGGACACACTAGTTTTTTATAAAATTAAGTTTCAGAGGGGTATGATCATTCATGCTGTGTACTGTAACTGCAACCTTTCAACTGGGTAAAAGTGCTGAAACCCTTTTATACTGTATTTAATGGAAAATATATTAACCACTGAAAAACGGACTTGCTTACTGATATGAACAAGTTACTTATCTTTTATCCAAAAACCACATTAAGCAATTTTTAATTTAGAATCAGTCCCAACTATTTAATGGACACTTTAATGGATTTACCCACTAGGTGCCTGTATGGCTCTTTAATAAAAACTATACATGTATCTAGTGTAGTTGCTCAAAGTATTGTAGATCGTAACTGCTTCCTTATTTTTAGGTTTTCCATTTGAATATATATTTAGACATTATCAAACACTAGATTTCTTTAAATGTGAAATTTTAAAACGTTAATAACTGACATCTTAATTGTAATGATACTTATTTAAGCACACACACGTGGATATTAATGAATGTAAGCAAATATAATTTTTAAATAGTGCTAAAAAGGCAAACTTATTTCCCTTATATGTACAGTAGGCTATATACATATGAATTGATACTGAATCAAGATCGAAATCTATAATTATGCCAATCACCAACCCACCAAACCAACGCCACATCCTGGCCACCACCACAAATTGGTTCCTATTCTGTGGGAAACACTGATATGAATCCTTTGATTAGAGTCCCAGATTGAACCGCATCACATGAAACAAACCTACAGTATCTGAGCAGCTTGCATATGCACTTGACTACATTGATAAACACAAGCACAGACATGTTTATTGTGATGCTGAATATAGACCTCTCTCTTGAACTCCTTCACTATATGTCTGAGAAGATGCTGATCGAAATCTTCTCCACCCAGGAACGTGTCTCCATTGGTGGATTTCACCTCAAAAACACCCTTCTGGATCTCCAAGACAGAGATGTCAAACGTGCCGCCACCAAGATCATACACAGCGATTCTGGAATGAAGACAGATATAGTTCCCCTTTGAGTGAGGTCAAAGACCACATTGTCTTGCATTATTACCGAGACTCCGGATATTGGATCTGTGCATTCAGTCTTAAAGGGACAGCAGCCTAATAACCCTGCTGCTGTGTCAATGATAACCAAACAACAAAATACAAAGAGAAAATTAATCCTTTTCATGCTCTGAATAACTTGGGCTGGGCACTTACACAATTCGATTTCAATTTGGATTAATTTGGATATACATCAGGTTAAATACGTCACTTTTTAACTAAAGATGTAAACGATACAGGCAACCCCAGATGGTACATTACTAAAATATTAAAGGTTCAAATTGCCCAAAGGCAGTTATCATAGCTTATTAATGACAATCATAGTTTTTTTTACCAAACTTTATGGAGGCTGTCATACCTTTTTTTCATTATTTATTCAAATATACACACATTAAATATTGCAGAACATGATAAGTCCATTCTAACGAATATGTAATGCATATTTTTTGCAATGTTCCTCACTCTACTGAAGAGTGAGATCTGATCTGTTTACATGTTTCGCTCTCGTGACACATTAAAAAGTGCCTTGATTTCGTAATAAAACTGACAGAATTTGAAAGCTGGGACTTTGTTTTTCGTTACTTTTGATATGAAACAAAGCCTTTTGCGATTATTTGATGGCAGGTGCGCTACTAATGACATTTGATGAAATGTTGTTCACAGCAGAGATTAAGGCTCTGTTTATAGCTGGTAATAAGACGCGTTTTGGTCGATCAGATCACAGGTAGACAAGGGAGACACATTCCCGTTCACACCTGGTGTTTTAATCCGTCTCTTTGGTCCACTTTCATCCACTTCTGTCCTGATTTCTTCAAGGGGAGGGTCTATGGGCGGGTGAATGTATGGGCTTTTTCAGAGCTTTCCATTGAATGGACAAAATAAGCTTGTGCAATTTACAAATGAACACGATCGGCGACGACAGGGAAAACATACGGAGAGCATCAGCTTTCGTTTCTGCTCTGACAGAACCAAGATCAGCCGAACGCTGTAAATGTGTGTTCGAGATCAGGAATGGTGAGAGAACATGATTGGTATGTTTTTCATCTTTAAAGGAACACTCCACCGTTTTTTAGAAATAGGGCTTATTCAACATCTTTCCTACATTTAGATATGTGGGCAAATGCATTTTAGTCTCAGTGCATGCATTGTTTTAGTTTGACAGGGTCGCCGCTAGCTTAGCTTAGCATAATGAATGGAATCCTATGTTGCCAGCTAGCATGTCCCAAGTAAAAGTGATAAAAAAACAAAAAAAAACACCTAATTACTTCTTGTGTCCTGCGTATTCACAACGAGTACAAATAGCGATGCAGATTAAGACTAGGTGATTTCCTAGGCAGATATTGACTTGGGACTATATTATGGGGAAGCTCAGGCGAAGCACTGCTACTGCAGAGATATCTCGCGCAACACATGCACAACATACGCCGGTATATTGACAGACGTTTGGGGATTTCATGTGTTGCGTGATATCTCGGCGATCCTGCCAAACTAAAACAATGCATGCACTGAGACAAAAATGCATTTGCCCACATATCTAAATGTAGGAAAGAAGTTGAATAAGCCCTATTTCTAAAAACGCTGGAGTGTTCCTTTAACTCAAATTTAGTTCTTCAGCCGATAAAGTATAAATCCCGTCTGGCTCTCAAACATCCCATAATGTTCACGTGTTAGGTCAGTCGGTGGAAAGTAGACAGTTTTTTAGTGGCTGTTCGTGTGCACTCGACCACATAAGCGTTTACCACTGAAGGCAATGCGTTTTCAAGTACCTCTGAAAGTGGTCAAGAGGACAAAACATTTTAAACCCCGTTTACACCTGTATTTAGCATCATCCACTTGTGATCTGTTCAACCAAAACACATCGTAATACCAGGTGTAAACAGGGCCTAAATAATCGATTCTTTAGATTTAAGTAACAAAATATCAGATAAAATGGTCAAATTTATATTTTCAGCCAAGCCCTAAACTTTGCTAGCTGTAATTATAATTGCTATACATTTAATTCATAGAAGAATATGCAGTGCTTTATCTTTACAAATGATTAACAGTAGTAAGTACAGAAATTTAAAGGGAGAGTTCATCCAAAAATATCAATTAGCCCATGATTTACTCATCCTAGGTGTTTGACATTCTTCTTTCAGACGAGTTATATTAAAAATAGAATATAAAAATTTAATTGCAGTGAATGGAGGTTTTAAAGGCCATAAAATGCATCTATCCATCATATAACTGCTCCACACGGCTCTGGGGGTTAATAAAGGCCTTTTGAAGCGACCAAAATCCAGTTGGTGGAAGTTAGAGATTAGCTTAAAGTTTTAGTTATGGATATTTTTCTTACACAAACACATGGCTTCAGAAGGCCTTTATTAAAGGATTAGTTCACTTTTAAAAACTTTTGCTGATAATTTACTCACCCCCATGTCATCCAAGATGCCCATGTCTTTCTTCAGTCGAAAAGAAATGAAGGTTTTTGATGCAAACATTTCTCCTTATAATGGACTCAATGGATCCCAAACGGGTCCAAATGACAGTTTCAGTGCAGCTTCAAAGGGCTTTAAACGACACCAGACGATGAATAAGGGTCTGATCTAACCAAACGATCAGTTTCTGCAAGAAACCGAGCAGTATTTATGCTATTATTTGACCTCTTATTAGACAAACGTGATCACGTCTGAGCTCCGCCATAACTTCGCCAAGTGAGGTCAAATACGGCGTGGTCATAGATGTATGCGTAGATGCCTCATTAGCGCCTGCACGGATCAGTAGAATGAGGCATCTATGATCGATATATCTATGACCACGCTCGTATTTGACCTCACTTGGCGGAAGTTATGGCAGAGCTCAGACGTGATCACGCTCGTCTAATAAGAGGTCAAATAATAGCATAAATACTGCTCGGTTTCTCGCAGAAACTGATCGTTTGGCTAGATAAGACCCTTATTCATCGTCTGGTGTGGTTTTGAAGCGGCACTGAAACTGTCATTCGGACCTTGAACCTTTTGGAGCCCACTGAAGTCCATTATATGGAGAAAACCCCTGGAATGTTTTCATCAAAAACCTTCATTTCTTTTCGACTGCAGAAAGAAAGACATGGACATCTTGGATGACATGGGGGTGAGTAAATTATCAGCAAAAGTTTTTTAAAAGTGAACTAATCCTTTAACCTCTTGAAGCCGTGTGGAGCAGTTAAATGATGGATAGATGCACTTTTATGGACTTTGAAACCTCATCCTCCATTCACTGGCATTATAAAGCTTGTAAGAGCCAGGACTTTAATATAACTCTGATTGTATTCGTCTGAAAGAAGAAAGTCATACACACCTAGGACGGCTTTTTTGGGTGAACTAAACCTTTAAATAGAACAGCTGTACCTGAAAAATTAAAGCATTGCTTATTTCACCGTTTTTTTATTGTTATTATTAGTACAAGATTAAGTATAAGTATAGAACAATCCTGATCTATCTTGGTATATCAAATAAAATAATGTAGTGAGAGTATCTGATACTTACACTTTGTCTTGAGTCTTATCCAGTCCATAAGCTAAAGCAGCAGCTGTCGGCTCATTAATAACACGCAGCACATTCAAGCCTGCGATCTGTCCTGCGTCCTTGGTCGCCTGTAACAAACACACCAGATTTCAGACATTTATGCATCTGAGAAATCAATGTTCTCAACACCAGCGCTCACATTTGTGGCTGATCACAGAATGCTTTCTAAAACACGACACTAAAAAGCATTTTCTGTAAAGCTGCTTTAAACAGTATATGATTTATGAGAGCGCTATACGAATAGACTTGAATATACACAAACTTATGTAGTGTAAAGAGCAGAAAGTGTGGTGTTCACCTGTCTCTGGGAGTCGTTGAAGTAAGCTGGTACTGTAATCACAGCGTTCTTCGCTGGATGGCCCAGGTAGCTCTCTGAGAGTAAACGAGTAACAGTGGTTTGATGGAGCTCTTGATGATTTCAGTGTTATGTGCTTCTCTTCAGGGAGATGGACTCACCTGCAGTCTCCTTCATCTTCATGAGAATGAAGGCTCCGGCCTGGCTGGGCGAGTACAGTTTGCCGTGGGCTTCCAGCCAGGCGTCTCCATTAGAGGCACGCACTATCTTATAGGGGACGTTTTTCCTGTCAATCACAGCAAAGTCCATCAGTAATTAGCAAAAAACAATCTACATTATAGAGCTAATGATTAATTAAGAATTGATTAATATCAGCGAATCAATGTCAGCACAGGTGCATTCAGTTAATCACAATTTTGATTATATTATCAGGCACATATAATAGAAGATACTGCAGTGAAGCGATTGACTGGGTTTGCGTTATGCATCCACTAGATGGAGCTGTGCTAAAGGGAATGTCAACAAAACAGTCAGAAAAAAGTCAAACTTTATTAAGCGTTCTGACAACTCCGTTCACTCCCATGGTAACGTTGTTCAAACATTGATGTGCATATAAACAATGTCTCCCAGCCTTGCTAACTTTTCTCCCAAACGTGGAGGGGAACTTTTCCTTAATTCAGTAAACACGTAGTAAAAGAAACAGTCGGATACCACCAAATCAAACGTTAGTGCATAACTCCACATTGTTCAGTTACGTATAACAAATAAAGCTCACTTTTTCAATTCATTCCCCGTCCACGAATCCCTCGAATTCTTCTTCAGTGTCCGAATTGAACAGTTGGGCGACTACGGCATCCAACCTCGTCATTATCCGAAAGCACAGTCCCGGTGTTTACTGACTACGGCATCCGACCTGCCCGGCTCCCTCTCGTCATTATCCGAAAGCACAGTCCCGGTGTTTACTGACTACGGCATCCAGCCTGCCCGGCTCCCTCTCGCCATTATCCGAAAGCACAGTCCCGGTGTTTACTGACTACGGCATCCAGCCTGCCCGGCTCCCTCTCGTCATTATCCGAAAGCACAGTCCCGGTGTTTACTGACTACGATAACCGTAATGCTGCAAGCGGTGTGGCTTTGTAGTTTACCAGTCGTACTGAAACATTTTATTATTATTAAATTGTTTTTATTGATTTTTCATACTGAAACATTTTGACAGCGCCTTGATCCATATATAAGGCGCTCCGGATACATAAGGCACACTGTCGTTTTTTGAAAAAATGAAAGGCTTTTAAGTGCGCCTTATAGTGCGGAAAATACAGTATATATATTAACTTTACTCATATCTACTCCAATTTGGTTTTTGAAATATAAACATTTCAATGGAGGCTGTCAAATCAGACAATAAATCTTGCCAGATTTATTAAAACATGCATTAAACACTGTGTATTCCCAAATATAAGATGAGGTTTTTGTCCTAAATATAGGCTGAAAATGGGGGGGGGAGGGTCGTCTTTTATTCGCGATATAGACCAAATCACGGGGGGAAAGGGAGAAAGCAGAGGGAAACAGTAGAGACCGCCAACACGATAGGCTCCGTAATTGGCCAGTTTACATGCACACCAGAACGCTGATAACTCACAAATATCAGCTTATTGACATAACCAGTTTTCCCTGTTTACATGCAAACCTGACAACACAAGTAAACCGCGTTTACATGACTATTAATAAACCGGGTTATTTCCTTGTAGTGACTTCAACAATAATAATGTCCGTATCTCAGAGTATTCCAGATGTTACGTCAGTTGTGATGTAAAGCGTGCACCGTGTTTTGATATATGTCCTTATTTCATGCAAAATGCTAGCTCGCTCTGTCTGGATGCATTTACATTTGATCTCGCACTTCAATAAGCCGACAGAAAGCAGGTTAATGCGTTTATGCCGCGCAAAATCGGGATAAGAGGCAACAAACTCCCTGTCCCGATCGGTTTATGCTTAAGCCGTTTATGGCCTTACTCCGATAAAAGAAAACGTGTTACCGCGTTTACATGACCATGTTCATTGTCGGCTTATTAGGCATAAAGAACGTGCATGTAAACGCACTCATTGTTATGAATGAAATACATACATTTTGAAAATGCATTTTGAAATGAAAATGCCTTACAAATCTTTCTGAACTTCAGCGTCATCATAGCGCCGTCCAATCAGACGTTTAGTAGCGTAGAGAGTATTGTTGGGGTTGGTGACAGCTTGCCGTTTGGCCGGCATTCCCACGAGCCGCTCTCCATCAGATGTGAAGGCCACCACTGACGGCGTCGTCCTCGCACCCTCTGCATTTTCCAGGACCTGTTACAATGACACGCTTTAGATCAAAAAGCAGTACTTTACATAACGTGTCAATCCCGGGCAGAGAGTAGGAGTGCTGACTGACTCATGGTAGTGACTGCAGATTCATTCAGATGTGTTCAAGTTCTCAATACTGGCTTTACTTCATTTCAGAAGCACAACTCAGATGGTTTCTGCTAGTTGTCTGAAGGTAAATTTAAGACTCAAAGCCACAATATGTAATTTTTCACCACTAGAGGTCACATTCAAAACAAAAGGCATAGCTCCTTGATTTTATCGATCGATGTATATCATATTACACACATTTGACTGTGTTGAAGGTTATGATATAACGCTACTCTGTTTAAATCCCGAGAAATAAGCAATTTTAAGCACAGTCTTGATAATGCAAGTGCACAAGTCAACACAATATATAACAGTGTTTTTTGGATATTTTAAGCCAAAATTCTTACATATTGTGCCTTTATAACCTTTTTAAGACCTAGAATTCTTCCTCAGGTTTGTGTATATCTACCAAAAGGCTCAGAAACTTGATTTTTCATAACTCGTTGACATATTTATTCTTGTTTAATGCATAAACTCACTTAATTTTGTTAAATATTTCAGAAACTTTTACATTTGCATCTCAAAGACGTTGAAAAACAGGACAACATTACTGAGGAAGATGTTTTTTGCAATGCATGCAACATTTATGCATCATATGCATGCATCCATATTTATGAATTTAAGATTTTCTGCTCAAATTTACCCTTACATGAATTATGACCATAAAAGGGACTTAAATTAAAGACATTTTTACTTCGTTGGGATCTTTCTTCTACACCACATAATGATAACTGTCAGAACACTGAGAAAAGTGTTCTCACATTCAGCAAAATGCTTGAAATTTATACAAAAACTTGTCTTAATGTCATTATTTTTTGCCCAATGGCAATTATTGGGGTAGCTGTATTTTATTAGCACTGATCCTTGAGTCCTGTGACAAAAACTGTAAAAGTTCATGCATTAGGTAATTAATCAGGATTAATCCAACATGTTCAGATGCCAGTGACCAAGGGTTTTTATTTACCTTGCCTATCATTATGTGCCAACACCATCAGACAGAAAAGGTATTTTAGTCATGGGTTGTGCAATTAATTTCAAAAGAGAAATGTTGCCATTTTTAAAAAACTAGAAATGTTTATTTCGTGGTTAACATTAAGCGTCTGGACGCAAAGGTGATCGTTCAACCTACAACCTTTTGGTTTGCCAGGCCTAATCTTTAACCACTAAATGAACACACCATGGCCCAGTTCCACAGACAGGGCTTAGATTAAGCCAGGATTAGGCCTTAGTCAAATTAAAACATTAAGGCGCATTGGAAAAAAACATTACTGGAGTGCATCTTGAGACAAAACAATGACACTAGCATAGATATGCCCGTGCAAATTGCATTCAGTTAAAACAGCTCAAACATGCTTAAGTCTTGTATGTGAAACGGGGGGGCATTGGTTATATCTTACCTTCGCTTGTTTTCCCTCCATAACAGCCACGCAGGAGTTTGTGGTTCCCAGGTCAATACCAATGACAGCGCCTCGGATCGCCTCCGATCTGAAAAACCAGCCGGCATCTCAGACACTCGTTCATGGACCTTCATCATCTATGATGAAGCAGTTCATAAGATACTCACGCATATTGGCGTCGGGCTGCAGTCTGGAGAGTTTGTTGAGTCAATCCATTCCAACAAGCCTAACAAAAATGAGACCAAAAAAAACAGATGTTTCACTTGAATATATAAATGCAAAACAGAAATGAGGGGAAATTACTAAAGGAGATGCTGTACAGTTAGTGCTAAAAGATATACAGAATTACTTAATTATTAATATTATTATATATTAATTATTATTAGTTATTTGAAAGCTCTGACCATGTTGTTCATGTTGAAGCAAAGAGAATCACGTGGATCAGGACTCGACATTAACGCTCGTCCGGGACAAGTGGATTTTTTGAAGCGACAATTGAAGAGAATTGTACTTATTATAATTGAATGATTCAGCATTTGGAATGAATCGGTTGAATCAAAGATTCAATGACCTATTCGTAAACAACTGCCTCGTTCCTGAACGAATCAGCCGTTTGAACGAATCGACTCAATGATTCACTCATCAAGAAGGTCATCTGCTGTGATATTTAAAACAATCTGAATAACACTAATGCAGTTGTCATTTTTCAGTGTAAATTATTTAATTTGATTGGTAACGGCCCTATAGTGTCTTATTCCAATTTAATTTAGAGATCAAATTTACTAATATAAAAGGAAAGCGGAAGCACAATAGCCTGACAAGCCAGAGCCACATCCAGATGTTGGGTTTGGGAACACACCATTGGCAGGGCTCAATCTGAGGGGCGGGATAAACGGTTGTCTTTCTAATTCCCTGGATAGCGCTACAACCAACCAGAGCAACGTGAAGCGGAGCTAGTCAATACATTAAACTTTCGCCGTATCCGGTCGGCAAAACTCCGAACACATCTTCCCTTCTTAAGAATGACTTCAGCGCTGTTCTTCGTTCTTTTCTCAAAGAAAAGCTTAACAAGTCTTCCAGAGTCACGGCGAAATTCGATTCGAAAGACCACCGTTCGCCAGCTGTGTTTTTAAGTAGCACGCGAAACCTCCGCAACTCTGCCCTCATTATGTTAAGCCCGCCCACCGACTCTACACACGCTGTGATTGGCTGATCAGAGTTTGGTTTTTCCAGCTCGCAGGTCTACCGAGAGTTGCTAGACTACACTCGTGAGTCGTGGCACATTACATTTGCTGCCGCTAGGGTGCATCTAGATTTCTAGGCTAGAAGCATAGCCTATATTTGAAGGTCCTGTTCTTCGTGATCCCTTTTTTCAAACTTTAGTTAGTGTGTAATGTTGCTGTTAGAGCATAAATAATACCTGTAAAATTATAAAGCTCAAAGTTCAATGCCAAGCGAGATATTTTATTCAACAGAAGTTCCCTTTCAAACCCTACAGCGACCGGCGACTACATCCCTGCACTTCCTGCTTTAATGACGTCACTAGAACAGTTTATTGACTAACCTCCGCCCGCAAGAATACGCAAAAAAGGGGGCGTGGTCTTGATGCTCTCCCACGTGGAGAAGAGGAAGTGTTGCGTTTGTAGAGTGTGTTTGTCCCCATGTCTACAGTAACATTGAGCGCATGCGTCTTCCCGTTATGGTAAGAGGCGTGACCTTTACGGGCAACGCTAAGCTGCTGTCCAATCACAACACAGGAACCGCTGGTCCAATCAGAACTCGTTACGTATTTCTGAAGGAGGGACTTCATAGAACAAGGAAATCATCAGGCCGTTTTTAGGACCGAGAAAACAGCGGTATACAGATAAGTAAATTGTGTGAAAAATACAGTTTTTTTACACGCGAAACATGAACACATGTTATATTGCACACTGTAAACACAATCAAAGCTTCAAAAACACAGGAAAAACAGGACCTTAAGATTAGGGAAAAAATCCCTTTTATAAAAAGGTAAAAACATCACAAATATGCAGATATATATAATAAATATTAAATAAAATAAACTGATAAACTGAAATAAACTGATTGAACACTAGTGAGAATATTGCTTCAGAATAAAATTATATTTACTACACGCAAACAAGCACATTTTACTCAGACAAGTGACTGACAGATTGAATGACACATGAACAGCCTTAAAGGGATAGTTCACTTTGAAATTACATTTTGATATGTTTTAGCTTACCTCATGGGCATCCGCGATGTAGGAGTATTTGTTTCCCCAGTAGTTTCCATTTTGATCATTTTAGGTCAAACCGTTCTTGTCTGTGCCTCACATAATGCAGGTCTATGGTCACCACCTCAAAGAGCATACACAGAGAAGTCCAAATTAATCAATCCCCCATCGTAAGTACACACTGATGGCCTAAGACACAAAACGAGCGGTTTGTGTGAGAAAACCAACAGTATTTATATTGTTTTTACCTCTTGTACACCACTACGTCCGACTGATCCGAGGGCGCGCGTGCATGTTTCCTGTTGTGACATTCGCTGCTCTGGCTTTAGTTTGTTCGTTTTCTCACAAAAACCGCTCGTTTCGTGTCTTAGGCCATCAGTGTGTACTTACGATGGGGGATTGGTTAATTTGGACTTCTCTGTGTATGCTCTTTGAGGTGGTGACCATAGACCTGCATTATGTGAGGCACAGACAAGAACGGTTTGACCTAAAATGATCAAAATGGAAACTACTGGGGAAACAAATACTCCTACATCTCGGATGCCCATGTGGTAAGCAAAAACATATCAATTTAATTTCAAAGTGAACTATCCCTTTAATGTCGAGCCCAGTTGATTACAATAATGGCAATAGTAGCCTACTTCAAAAACTCAGTGGCAAGGAAAAGTAAGTGAACCCCTTGAAGAATCTGAATCATTTTAACAAAATACGAGGTATCAAACAAAATGCATGCTATTTTTTATTTTATTAAGTGCTGTCCTGAGTAAGATATTTTACATGTTGTTGACACATAGCCCACAAGACATAGCCCACATTAAAATGACCCCTTGATTTGTAATACTGTTGTACCCTGTGCGTGTGTGTGTGTGTGTGTGTGTGTGTGTGTGTGTGTGTGTGTGTGTGTGTGTGTGTGTGTGTGTGTGTGTGTGTGTGTGGTGATGATCGTTCTTGAGTCTCGTTTGTCAAACAGACCAACATTCATCAGAAAAATCCTCAAACTCTTCAGTTTTCCAGCATCTTCTGCATATTTCGAACCCTCTCCAGCAGTGACTATGATTTTGAGATCCATATTTTCACACTGAGGATGATTGAAACTCAAACACAACTACTACTAAAAAAAAAGAAAAAAAAAAGAAAAAGCTTCAAACATTGATCCAGAAGGAATCACGATGCATTAAGAGCCGGGGGGTGAAAACTTTTGAACAGGATGAAGATCTTATTTTGTCTTATAAATGTTTCTTATTTTGTTTAAATATAAAAACTTTTCATTTAGTCCTGCCCTTTGGAAGCAACAGAAGATGCTTACAAGTTTCCCAGGAAGACATTAAATACAAAGTTTTCACAAAAAACAGCCATGGATCAACAAAGTATTAACAAACATTTTTGATAGGGGTCATTTTTTAGAAATTCAGCTTTTTTGTCTATATGCAAACATCTCATTCAAGACAGCACTAAGTAAAATAAATAACATGCATTTTCTATGATCCCTAGTCACATTTTCTGCAAGGGGTTCACTTACTTTTCCTTACACAATGTATATATCATGTATGATCAGCCAGATGAAGGGAAGCTCGAGATGCTCCAGGGACACTTCATGAAGGTCATTCCCTCTTCCTCAACTCCACAGACACCGAATGAATGACCTCCACTGCTGTTTACAAACCATACACTGTCTAGATAACAGGAATAAATCACGTCTCTTAAAAAAAGCACTTACATCATGCGGTTAAACAGCAGAAAGCAGGCTAGTCACGTGGACATGTGGGTTATGCTAAATGCTAGGGGCAAATGATTAGATTAAAGATTCTCTCTTTCTAGTGTTTTGAGACTCTGATAGGTTTTATATGATGCCTATTGATATTGCGACTCACTTCAGGCAAATATCAACGGGTCCTATTGGTTACCAAAACTCACCTCCCCGCAAAATGCCTGCTAACAAACATGTCGGCTAGATATAAAGAGACGTGCGTGAATTAAATACCCTCTGAGAAATGAGCCTGACTGACAGCACTCTTAAGGGCACTCGGTAGTAGTGCAGAAGTCACTCACCTTCTTGATGAGACCAGACACACTGCCTGAGGTTTTCTGGGAGCACGACACACTTCTCGCCGCTGTTCTCGCCGCAGACAACATCGTTGACGTGTTTAATAGCTAATATAAATGAACGTTGAGTAACAGGTCTTTGCGAAGCCGGTGAATGCCAGATAAACGCGCTCCGGTGTGTCACTCTCAGGCCCTATGCTTCTGTAACGCTTCTGATGAAGTCTCACTGACGTTCTTCTAGAATTATCCAACACCACATGGCGATCAAGAGGACCTCATAGCTGGCCACAGAGCGCCTGAGCAGAATACGACATTGGCCGTTAAACTAAAATAGCACTGTTGTTTAATGCGATTATCCGATGTGTGTTATATGCTACTGTCGTCGGAAATTATATTAATCTCAGCCAAAAATACGATTAAATAAGTATTGAGTGGCATACTACACAAGGCACATACGTGGACATCAAAAGTTGCAATCCTGAAGGTCAAACCACAATCTTTCGTAGTCATTACATCATTCTCATTTCTTATATTATATATTATTTTGTATTATTATAACATTCTGCCAGGCTTCTCTGTCAAACAATATATGTGGGTGTTTTTATTTATACACTAAAAAAATAAATATAATTTAATTATTTTCTTAAGCAAATTTGGGATCGTTTTAATAAATTGTTCCTTTCTTTTTTTACTATTATAGTTTTATGTGATATTTTGTGTTGTTCTTTGTGGCTGTACCACTGTACGCTACAGTCTAAAAAATGCTGGGTTAAAAACAACCCAGCGATTGGGTTGTTTTAACCCGGATGTTGAGTTAAATGTTTGGCAGTTTTATTTAACACAACTATTGTTTAAAAAATACTACGAGGCTTAAAATTAACCAAAAAATATGTTGGAAATTAAAAATATAATACACATAATTACCAGAGGCAACAATAATAATCAAAAGTTTACCATTTATTCATAACCAATTCATTAAATGTTTATTGTTTAATTATCATTCTATTATTCTAATTTATTACACATATTAATAAATGCTAATTACCATTTTAAGTAAGCAATACAGTCATTTTTAGACAATAGTTGAGTTAAATAAAACTAACCCAACCGCTGGGTTTGTCCATTTTCAACCCAGCGTTTTTTCAGAGTGTACTGTTCATGTGCTATGCAATAATCAACAATTATTTTATTGTTAATATTATCATTAGTTTATAATTGCTAATTTTTGTATTTGTTTGATCTCTATAATTGCATACTGAAATACATTGTCATTATTATATTAGACAAGTTTCACATTCATTGGCGTAAATGTATGAACCATATTTTCCATAAAAAAGAAAACTATATAGATACTGTTTTGAGGCCCTTTATGATTATTTAGTTTGTTTGTGGTGTCCCGTTCCCTCAGAAAGGTCATGATATCCAGCAGTGCATCACACTTGATTATATGCATGGATGTATGAGAATAAATGATCCACTGACACGGTGACATAACTCTGTGAGGAGACGAACCTTGCAAAGCCATCTAGCCCACTTCATTTCCTCCTGATTTGCTCTCTCCTGTGGGCTATTTCTGTTCAGGCATCAGATCCACATGGCTTTTGTGACACTGCGTCCAGACAACATTCAGAGGCTTGACCTTCTACATCCAGACATCATCACTGGAGGAACTGAGGGATATCATCTGTCACAAACTTCACATAACACGTGGTTTCACACTTCATCTAGAAGCAGAACTGAATGGATGACATGCACATCCAGGCTCTGACAGTAGGTGGCGCTCATGGAAAAGCAGAAATACTAGAGTGGGGAACTTTCTGCTTTTTTAATTCAAAGAATATAATGTGTCAAGAAACAGTGTAAAAGAAAAATATAACAATTTACAATAAATAAAATAGTTGCCAGGGGGAAGTAAATATAAAAATGCAGAGCAAAAACAGAAAATACATAGGCTACAAATGCATACATCCATAAAAATAAAATAAATGTATTATAAAGTTCGCAAGCTTTCACAGTTCTTTTTCTTATTCAAAGAGTCTCTGATACTGTCAATATATTTCAGTCAACAATTTCATACAATTTGGTTTCTTATTGGTAAATTTACACTTATGAATGTGAAATATAATAATATACATAATTTAATGTTCTTCTTCATCAGAATAGCCAGTAAAGCCAAAGAGTACATTTTCCCACAAGAGTGAAACTTGAACATTGAATATATTATATATTACGTGAATATTATAATGTTTTGAATATTACGTTTTTAATATTTTTATTATTGTCATTAATTCTCACGACTGGAAGAACGGAAGTCAGCTTATTTACAACAGCCATTCAGATTTGTTTAAAAATATATATTCGCTATGATGTTGGTCAAAACAATAACACTTAACGACGCCTTTAGTTTTTAAACACTTGTTTACGAGCTAGGCTAGTCAGCTAAAAAATAGCGCATTTATAGGCTAGCTATAATTGAAGATGTTCTGTGTCTAAAAGTTATCATAGTTTCAGTGACAATGACATAAAGCAAGTGTTAGAAGAGTTATTACATTTTAGCAAAAATGTACTTTGTACCATATGGGGGCGTTTTTCCCACAGGGTGGGGTAAAATGCGCCTCTGTCACTCTGACAAAGCCATTTGCATTTACACCAAAATCAGACTAAGCAGTTTTATCTTACAATTAAAAGACAATCTAAAACAGCAGTGGATAAATATGATTATTTATTTTTAATGAACTATGCTGCCTATTTGAAAAATATTGTTAGCTGATGCTAATTAGCTAGCTGATGCTAACGTGAGGTAATTTTTAAATATAAAGTCCAAATATTTTTATTCAACCACCTAGTTAGATTACAAAGAATGTGATGTTCAGATGATGGTAATAGTCCACTGTAATTACTAATTATGATAGTGATGCCCCCTGGGGGCATTTTACCCCACAGATGTTTTTTTTAAAAAATTGTCATCTAAAAATATAATTATATTTTCCTTAAATACTCCCTAACTACAGGCCTTATTATTCTCATATCATGTACAACCGTCTCCTTGAGACTGAGGGCCATGCTGAAAGCTCAGATTCAGTGGTGGACGGGGCTGTGCCTGTGGTGCTGGAGGAAGATGTTGGGGCACTCTTCGTTCTGCTTTACACTCCCTATAGCTGAACACTTCTTACTGTCACTGAGAATAGACTTGCAGTCAGAAATACACTTAGCTGTTCCACATAGGTGAGGTCAGATTCAAGTGTCATGATGTCTAATAACAATGGGTTTTGTTACTTTTTTGAAACCTTTTTTAATTTAACTTTGAGACCATTTAATGTCAACACAACATTTTAGCTTTGTCTATGTGTTCTTAATGAAGGATCCTCAATAGTAACCATTTGGTCCCATTAGGAAAACAGCTTATAAATCATACTAAGTAATTGTTGCAAGCAGGCCGGGGCCAAGAGCCTTGGGAATGGAGCGAGAGTTAATGAGCGTCACCAGCGCCTCACACCAGTCTGAAGTCCCATGGAGGAGCTCCGGAAGGATAAAAGGAGGATTGATAATGCTGAAACCCAGCAGGACGGAGGAACGCACTGTCAAAGAGCCTGGTGGAGGACCAAGAATTACTTTTCCCCGAGGAGGGAGGGAAATAGAGCACAGTCTTGTGGGTGCCCCCTGGCCAACGAAGAGTGATGGGGGTATTTGGCAAGTAGGGCGCATGGTGTGTAGCAGAGCCGTTAAAAAACAGAGTTACGACACTCCCATAGACTTCCATAGGAACTGAGGAATGCGGAAGTAAAGCGTGTCACGGACCAACCAATAGTTCCAAACAACCAATTAGTTCCAGCATTGAACCTCATTCATTTCAGTGTATCCCAAGCACGCTCGCTGGCAAATTGACGAAATTACTGCATATTTTGAGATTTTATGGCAATAGTTGACCTCTCAGGAATATTGATAGAAGATGTATTTTATGAAGCACGATATCACTGCACCCAAGTAGCAGTGCTTCGCCTGTGCTTCGCCATAATATAGTCCCAAGTCAATATCTGCCTAGGAAATCGCCTAGTCTTAATCTGCATAGCTATTTGTACTCATTGTGAATACGCAGGCCACAAGAATAAATTTTTTTTGGATCACTTTTACTCGGGACATGCTAGCTGGCAACATAGGATTCCATTCATTATGCTAAGATAAGCTAGCGGCGACCCTGCCAAACTAAAACAATGCATGCACTGAGACAAAAATGCATTTGCCCACATATCTAAATGTAGGAAAGATGTTAAATAAGCCCTATTTCTAATAAGGTGTAGTGTGCCTTTAATGCTTCAGCATACCAAGATATTCTGGACAATTTCATGCTCCCAACTTTGTGGGAACAGTTTGGGGACGGCCCCTTCCTGTTCCAATATGACTGCGCACCAGTGCACAAAGCAAGGTCCATAAAGACATGGATGAGTGAGTTTGGTGTGGAGGAACTTGACTGGCCTGCACCTCGACGAGTGCACAATGAATAATGAGTAAATTTTTTCCTCCTGTGAAAGGATGTATTGATATACAGGTGAATGAACGATTGGAACACACCCAGACAGTTCAGGTCAAATGCCAAAAAGAGGATCATACTGGAGCTTGATGGTTCTGATATCATTATATCTCTCTTTCAAGATTGGTGATAGTGGTAAGTAATCAGCTTTACCAATCCCCATAGAAGAGGGCTGGACAATGATTAATAGAAGAACTTCTTGCATATGTTATTTCTATCCCTGAGGCCGAGTGCATGCGCGTGGTCTATATTTGACACTGAAGTGTTTGGTTCACCCGTTTACTGTGGACTCAGCTGTGTCAGATGGACAGACTGTAATGTGAGATGAGATTTGAACGTACTTCCTCACTTTACTCTGCACCTTATACCTACCCAGACAACCTGCAGTCAAGCGAGTGAATCTCTTTACCAATAGCCCAGTCTAGTGCCTGTCTCCATTTCTTTTACCGAGTAGAAGACATCCTTTCGAAGAGGGGGGTGAAAAAGATTTGCTGTGCACTCTCTTTGAGAGGGGAAGAGGACAACAAGGTGGGTTTTGTCTTCTTAACTTCCTTTAGCCTTGGATTTGTGATCCCACTGGATTTTTCCTTGGCCCCTCCACACTAATAGGACACGCCGGTACGTCTCCAGGTTGTGAAACAGGTACACAAGTGGGACACACACAAAGTAATGTTTTTTCTTAGTTTGAGAGGTGGCTAATTAGTCGCTTTGACAGAATGGATATTTGTTGATATATGCGGATTTGCTCCAAGAGGGTTTGCTCGTGTTTGACAGACATGGTTGTGCAAAAACTATATCTGGCTTCAGTGCTGATGCTGAAAAATGTGTTCATAGGTGCTACATTTAAACTCCACTGCACTCTTCAAAATGCTATCCAGATGATTTTGGGAGGAAATAGTTGGAAAACTGTAGATGAATCCAGTCGGTTAATGTACTAAAGTGCTTTAGGATGCAGTCTTTGATGTAGGGCTGCATATGTTTGATCAACCAATTTTTTTAAATTATCCCATCAGGACACTTCAATTGCCATTACACTTTTCATTGATTCTTTGCAGAACCTTATCTTTCTGTATGGGATCTGGAGTCTCTTTTTGGTTCTTTGGAGTTCTTGATGTTTAATTTTAAGTCCTCCATTAGTTTTTGTGTGCTTTATGGTATTTTCAAAATAACTCGTTTTTCCTGGAACCTTTATTTTTAATGTGTACCTCACTATACGATCACATTCACAGGTGATTCGTGAAAATGATCATTATTACAGGATAATTTTTATACATTATTTTTCTTATTATTTATTTAATAAATCCTCTTAGCTCAGTTTACTTAACTAAAATGAGTTAAAGCAAATACATTTTATTATATCAATGGAATTTATATGATGTTTAGTTAACTTAAACCAATTGTTTTGGGATTGCATGAATCAGTGTTGTTGCATTGACTGAAACTGAGCAGGGGATTTAGTTCACAGCATGCTTTAAATTGGCAATTGGGTTGTTTTAACCCAGTAAATGGGTTATTTTAACCCAGCGGTTGGGTTAAATGTTTGCTTAAAACAACCCAATCGCTGGGTTTGTCCATTTTCAACCCAACTTGGGTTGTTTTTAACCCAGCATTTTTTAGAGTGTACATTTTGAAATGAAGTGCTATTTATTTTGTGTTTGATGTTCAGTTATGTTTGACATTTAAACGAGAGTTTCTGTTGATTGTTCACTGAGGTGAAGAGTAAAGCCTGTGGTTAGGCTGTAGGTGGCTACATTCAATTTAAATGTATTTGTATTATACGCTTTTCACAATGCATGTCGTTTCAAAGCAGTTTCACAGAAAATGCATTACAATTGAAGTAATGAGGTGACTGTGTCCAAGTCTCAGAAATGTATGCACATATACAAACACGCAGTTAGCTAACATCATGTATTAATTTTAGCATTGGTGCATGTTGATTCAGAGTTTGCGTCATCTGAGGTCCTCGCAGGAGTTGGAGTCGTCTCTTCACGGGTGTTGGTCATCTGAAGTCTCCATAAGAGGCTGGATCCCGACTGGAGCTGGCGTAATCTCTAGTTACCTCAGGATGGGCATCCCGAGATGTGCTTCTGATCTGATATAACTGGAGTGCGAGGTTATGAGATGCATTATGTGAATGCTTGGCTAAAAAGATGCGTCTTTAATCTAGATTTAAACTGGGAGAGTGAGTCTGAGCCCCGAACATTATCAGGAAGGCCAGAGTTTAGGAGCCCAATGTGAAAACGCTCTCCCAACTTTGGTGGACTGAGATATCCTAGGTACCAAAAGTCCAGAGTTTTGTGATCTTAAAGAGCGAGATGGATTGTAACGCGATAGATTACATAAAATACAAAGCTGCTCCACTAAGTAGCTATGTTTCCATCCAAAGTTGCGAATTTAACTTGTGTGCAAAATTGCAATATCGCATAAAACATTAGCGAATAAAGCACCGCTTCCATCCAGTGAGTCGAAGAGAATATAATCGTCACTTCCTGATAAACTGCCGCTAGAAATTCACTGAGAAACATAGGAGAAGCCACCATATATAATGTATTATTTGCGTCTCAGAGCGTGCAGATGAAATACCATAAACGTCTTGTCTTGCTTTTGGAGGCAGATGCTGCTGTTTGGGAACGCATTCATGTAAGACATGAGGAAATATCCCGAGCATCTTTGACAACAGACTTCTGAATGACCAAAACAGCATTTCAACTGGATTTTTACGCTGGCTAGTCTACAGTTATGCTGTTGCATCGTGCAAAGTCACATCATTTTTTTTTATGAGCTGCTGTGCATCGAGGAATTTATTCGGTAAATGCATTTTTCTGCGCATGTTTGCGTATCGGATAGAAAATGTATCCGACTCAAACAAGCGCATACATTTTTTTGTGCACATTTTTGGAATTTATATGCATCTTGGCGTTTCAGTTTTTGATGAGATATCCCAAAATGCGCATAAAAATAGGTGGATGGAAACATAGCTAATGAGCCATTACTGTACTAATGCCAGCGACAAGGTTGTTTTTTTTTACTAATTACATTTACTTGGTTTTTACAACTCAACTTAAGCACAAGCTCACCTCTTCACCACCATTGTAAAAAAAATTACTCTTTTAAATGTCTAAAAATAACATTGTTTCGAAAGCTGTGTCCATCACCATAACTGAACTTCAGCTCCGGAGGCTTTCTAAAGCTCAGCGATTACACACTGTAAAGACAGTAATAATGGTCTTGAGTTTACCATATCAATCCGAGCGCGAGTCCGATGATGAAACATTGGAAGAATTAGATATTAAACCCAAACCTCTTTAGCAAGAATGACTTGAGCAGGGTGTTTCTCAGTGAGACGCTGTTCATTATGAGATGTTGCAGCTGTAATTCCTCACCATCAGCATTAACAATTGTGTGTCCATCAATAAACCCAAGTGTGTGTTTCTAATGTATTGCGGTGCACATGTGGGAACATGTGTTTCAATAACAGCACATACATTATTTTAAGTAGAAAATATATACATCAATAATTATTCATACTTACAGGTTATGATTCTGAGGAGCTGGTCTAAATAAACTTGAGTATTGATCTTTCACGAGCAAGCGTTTTGTGAATCCTGCGTTGAACTCTGAGATTTGAGAAGCAGGCGTCAGTAAAAAGGGGTGTTTGTTTGCGGGTGGACAATGTACAACATAGGCGGACATTATGCAAATGTATTTTCTAGTGACATATAACCGGAACGCAGTGAGATTCGAATTACAAACGACTCGTTTAGGCGGTTCAGAGTCGATTCTTTCTTTTAAGAGACAATAACTTTATTTATCGTGCATTTCGACTTTACAACGTTGCAGAATGTTTACATTCACAAACAGATACACACTGCATTAAAGGAATATTTGAAAAAACATAATTTTTACTTTACTTTAACTCTCATTAAACACTAAAACTCTGCACAAGGCACCAATCTGACCAGCGACAGCAATGGTTGGATCAACAAGAGTGAATTATGTTCAGGGAATACTCACAGAATATGTCAAAGGAAATTGGTGTGATCACATTAAATTAAGATTAATTTTACACATCAGCACAACTACCCTAGTTTATGTTCACATCAATCTATTCGACCGTGTGGAAATGGTGTAGAACAACAAGTTATTTATTTAATTTTTTGAGTCCGATGGCATTTTCAAATCCAAACCTGGGGGAAAGATTTATCCTACACCATGTGTTTCTAAATGCAACACAGAAGGCACAACAAAATTAGCCCAGGAGCTGCTCAGGTTTCGTTGCTTCACTCTATTGAGTACCAGTGAAAGGACAGTAACGGGGTTAGGCTCATAGCATTGCTATGGATAAAGTCAACGATCTGTTTACAAAACTTGCTCAAGCATACTTAAAGCAGAAGACATTAATAATGCAGAAACGAAAATCCTCCTTTTTTGAGTGGTGCTCAATTGCAACTTTACTGTAACTTGACCACTTCCAGTTTTGTTTCTGATCTATGCTTGCAAGCTCTCCTATGCCACAGGTTATGTATTGGATGTGTCAAAGCTGACGTGTGGGATTTCTCAAGAACATATTACAACTTACACCAGTAGTGCACATTGTAATTGTGCATTAAGACAAAATCTTCTGTATTGTATTTAAACAATTAAACGTAATGAAACCTTCATGCCCTGCTTAACTCAGTGTTTCTCTCTTCTTGAATTCTCAAGTGTCTCCTACTGGGCTCATCACCACGCGCTGGAGATACTGGAAACATGGCACAGTAAGAGATGGATGCTGTTTAAAGAAATTGTTTACTCAAAAAATGACAACTCTGTCTATATTTACTCACCCTCAAAACCTGAGGGACTTACTTTCTTCTGTGGATTAGTATGGAAACTGTGCCGGTAACTTTTTTCATGCAGTTACAATGATCTGGTATTAAAGCTTTCATATGCACCAGAAGTAGCTCAAGCCTTAAAGGGGTCATGAATTGCATTGTTTTATAATATCCTGGATGCACTTATCATGTGATTTTTACATAAGAAACTGTCATAATTTAGAAATAAAAGGCATTTTTCCTACCTTGATTTTAGCCTCTGATTTGAGATCTGTTTGAAGGGGCGTGTCTGCTGTGAGACTGTAAAAGCCCCTGCTGTGATTGGCTGCTGTGCAACATGACATCATGACTTTGCTTAAACATACACGCCACTTTCTAAAGCCAAATGGCGTGTTATCTGTACGCATTTTGAGCTATCTGCGTGTATGTGTACACTGAAATGAACCATACAGTTTTATGCTGGTATAAAATGATTCGCCATCGCGTATGTTCACGCCGAGTGATTCCGCGTGAATGTCGACGCCGAAACGAACTATAAATGTGTGTGTGAGATGTGTGTGTGTGTGTGTGTGTGTGTGTGTGTGATGGGTAGGGGCAGTGTGTGTGTGTGTGTGTGAGATGGGTAGGGGCAGTGTGTGTGTGTGTGTGTGTGTGTGTGTGCAGTGTGTGTGTGTGTGTGTGTGCAGTAGGGCAGTGTGTGTGTGTGTGGATGGTAGTGCAGTGTGTGTGTGTGTGTGAGATGGGTAGGGGCAGTGTGTGTGTGTGTGTGTGTGATGGGTAGTGTGTGTGTGTGTGTGTGTGTGATGGGTAGGGGCAGTGTGTGTGTGTGTGTGTGATGGGTAGGGGCAGTGTGTGTGTGTGTGTGTGTGTGTGCATGTGTGTGATGGGTAGGGGCAGTGTGTGTGTGTGTGTGTGTGTGATGGGTAGGTTTAGGGACTGGCAGTGTAGGGGATAGAAAATATGGTTTGTACGGTATAAAATGCATTACGCCTATGGAATGTCCCCACATTTCACAAAACAAACATGTGTGTGTGTGTGTGTGTGTGTGTGTGTGTGTGTGTGTGTGTGTGTGTGTGTGTGTGTGTGTGTGTGTGTGTGTGTGTGTGTGAGATGGGTAGGTTTAGGGGTAGAGGCAGTGTGTGTGTGTGTGTGTGTGTGTGTGTGTGTGTGTGTGTGTGTGTGTGTGTGTGTGTGTGTGTGTGTGTGTGTGTGTGATGGGTAGGTTTAGGGGTAGAGGCAGTGTGTGTGTGTGTGTGTGTGTGTGTGATGTAGGTGTGTGTGTGTAGGGGCAGTGTGTGTGTGTGTGTGTGTGTGTGTGTGTGTGTGTGTGTGTGTGTGTGTGTGTGTGTGTGTGTGTGTGATGGTAGTTAGGGGTAGCAGTGTGTGTGTGTGTGTGTGTGTGTGTGTGTGTGTGTGTGTGTGTGTGTGTGTGTGTGTGTGTGTGTGTGATGGGTAGGTTTAGGGGTAGGGGCAGTGTGTGTGTGTGTGTGTGTGTGTGTGTGTGTGTGTGTGATGGGTAGGTTTAGGGGTAGGGGCAGTGTGTGTGTGTGTGTGTGTGTGTGTGTGTGTGTGTGTGTGTGTGATGGGTAGGTTTAGGTAGGGGCAGTGTGTGTGTGTGTTTGATGGGTAGGTTTAGGGGTAGGGGCAGTGTGTGTGTGTGTGTGTGTGTGTGTGTGTGTGTGTGTTTGATGGGTAGGTTTAGGGGTAGGGGCAGTGTAGGGGGATAGAATGAAACGGCGTTGATAAACATGCTAAAAAGCGACTATGCGTCTTGATAGCACGCCAAAATGGCATACAAATTGGCGTGTCATGCATACACCATTTCATGAGATCAATCTGTGCCTTTGAGACTTCAGTGGAAACGCCCACTGTTGTGATTGGCTGCTGTGAGACTTCAGTGTAAACACCCACTGCTGTGATTGGTTGCTGTGAGACTTCAGTGTAAACGCCCACTGCTGTGATTGGCTGACATCTTTGCATATGAAATAGCTAGTATTACATGTGGAACTCTCGAAAACTTTTAGCACCATATTACTATTACAGCTCTGAAGGTAAATTATTCGTTAAAAATGCTGATTATAGCATTATATTCAGATCTATGGCATTATATTCAGATCTATGGCATTACTATGGCATTATATTCAGATCTATGGCATTATATTCAGATGGAGGAATGAAAGGTTGCAGTGATGATCATTGTAGCCGATCACAGACATGTTGATCTCATGAATGCTGTGATCTCATCATTGCATCTCGATTTCTGCACACTAACGGATGCTTTCATCATAACTAACAGTGCAAACACAATGTAAATACGAGATTTGTTGATTATAATGAGAGTTTTGGCACCAGAACTCAGTCACTGATAAACTCGCACTGTTTGATTGACAGCTCCAGCGATTGTAAAGGGAGCGTTTTTTTAATCGCTTTCTATAAATAACTTAATCACAGTTTAAATAACTATTTTTATTATTTATTTTTATTATTTATTATTTAGGCTACCTACTGCTGCTACTGCATGCGTCAGTGTTTGTAGCTCTGTATAGCTGCGTTTGAATCTCTATTTGATATATTTTCTTTGTTATCTATACTGCTAAAAATAACTTACTCATCACCATATATTGTTTAATATAGCCTATCAAGTTAAATTTGACATCACTAGCTTTTAATCTAAATCACTACCACGTGTTAGCTTTTCGCTAGCCTGGTAGCTTATTTCCATCCCGGCACCCGGGTCTCCTGTTTTCTGAGTTCATTTGACAACTGTGGTGAGTTGGATTATTAAATAGACTCCATCAAACAAAGTAAGTGGAGTAAGTTGTGTGGTAAGTTTTGGATTCATCAACAAATACGGTAAGCCATGTCTTCTTCTCCTGTCATTGTCACTTGCACTGCATGCTACATGTTTAGCATATCTATCTCCGTTGGCTTAACAGGGCTTCACATGTGTTAAATGTAAGGAATTAATCAGGCTGACGGAGAAGATTTCAGATTTAGAGACACGATCCAGACTTTATGTGAGAGTAGTGAGAATGGTACAGCTTTAGATACTCTTTTGGATGCGACTAGCTTAGTGAACACTCATTGTTTGGTTCCGGCTGAGCCCCGCAGCAGGGCAATTGGGTGACTGTGAGACAGCATAGTCGCGGATCTAAAAACCACTCTTCCGCTCCGATTAGAACATCAAACAGGTTCTCCCCACTCAGTGATGCACCCACTGAGGATCCTGTTGAAAGTGCCCTAGTTATTGGCGATTCTATTACACGGAACGTGAAAATAGAGACACCAGCCACCATAGTCACATGTTTACCGGGAGCCAGAGCGCCTGACATCAAAGCAAATTTAAAAGTGCTGGCTAAAGCTAATCGTAAATTCTCTAAGATTATTATTCACGCCGGCACTAATGATGTTCGACGCCAGTCGGAGATCACCAAAATTAACATTAAAGAGGTGTGTAAACTCGCAAGTACGATGTCACCGCAGTCTGTTTATCTGGCCCTCCTGTTAAAAGGAGTGATGAAATAGTTAGCAGATTATCATCACTCAATGGCTGGTTGTCTAAGTGGTGTCCGCAAAATAACATAGGGTTCATAGACAATTGGAAAAGTTTTTGGGGCAGACCCGACCTGTTGAAGATAGACGGCATTCATCCTACCCGGCTGGTGCTGCTCTTCTCTCTAGTAATTTGGCACATAGTCTTAGAGCTAAACCTTGACTCACTGGGGCCCAGGTCAGGAAGCAGACAAACTGGCTAAACCAACCGCCTGCTAGCTGTCTCACGTCACCAGAGTCAGCTAAATCCCAGCACATAGAGACGCTTTCACCTAGATATTATCACATAGAGACTGTGTCTGTTCCCGAATCAGTAAATACAAAAACCATCAAAACCATTCAACAGTAAAAATTTAATTGATGTCCAACAAATAAACAACAGATATAATACGGATGAACAATTGATAAATCTCGGGTTGCTGAATATTCGATCCCTTTCGCCAAAAACGCTTATTGTTAATGATATGATTATAGATCATAACCTAGATGTGCTGTGTTTGACAGAAACCTGGCTAAAACCTGACGACTACATTACTTTAAATGAGTCCACTCCCCAAGATTATTGTTATAAACACGAGCCGCGTCTGAAAGGAAAAGGGGAGGTGTTGCTGTAATTTATAATGATAACTTCAGTATTACTCAGAAGTCTAGTTTCAAATATAATTCCTTTGAAGTTTTGGTGCTTTATGTAACATTGTGTAGTGTAAATGATAAATCCCGCTTTGACATTTGTGTTGGCTACTGTATACAGGCCACCAGGGCACAATACAGACTTTATCAAAGAATTTGCTGGTTTTCTATCAGAGTTAGTACTGGCTGCAGATAAAGTACTAATTGTTGGTGATTTTAATATCCATGTTGACAATGAAAAAGACGCATTGGGATTGGCATTTAAAGACATTATAAACTCTATTGGAGTTAGACAACACGTATCTGGACCCACTCATCGCCTTAATCATACTTTAGATCTAATACTGTCACATGGACTAAATGTTGATACCATTAAAATCCTGCAGCAGAGCGATGACATCTCAGATCATTACCTAATATCATGTATACTTAATATAGCTAAGGCTGCAAAGCCATCCTCGCTTCAAATATGGCAGGACTATAACCGCTGACTAAAGATTGCTTTATACATAATCTTCCTCATCAGTTCCATCTCCTCAGAATTACAGATAGCCAAGAGGAACTTGATGTTGCAACAGAAACTACTGACTCTCTCTTTACTAGCACTTTAGACATAGTTGCTCCTCGGCGCTTAAAGAAGATTAAAGCAAATAATCCAACGCCGTGGTACAACGAGCACACTCGGGCCCTTAAAACAGCAGCCAGAAAAATGGAGCGCAGCTGGAAGAAAACAAAACTGGAGGTTTTTCGCAATTTGTGGAAAGAGAGCATGATTGCATACAGAAAGGCCATAAAAACTGCTAGATCTGCTTATTTCTCAACTCTTTTAGAAGAAAACAAACACAACCCTAGGTATTTATTCGATACAGTGGCTAAATTAACAAAGGATAAAGCTTCAACTTCTGACGTTTGTAAACAACACAGCAGTAATGACTTTATGAACTTCTTTACTAGTAAGATTGATAACATTAGGAATAAAATTATAACCATGCAGCCTACTACAGTATCACTTCAGACAGAACATTGTAGTCTCACTGAGGAAAAATTACACTCATTCACTGCTATAGGAGGAGAAGAATTGGCTAAACTTGTCAAATCATCAAAATCAACAACATGTATGCTTGACCCTATACCGACTAGGCTATTAAAAGAGATGCTTCCAGAGGTCATAGATCCTCTGCTTAATATTATTAATTCATCCTTGACATTAGGATATGTTCCAAAAACTTTTAAGTTGGCTGTAATTAAACCACTTATTAAAAACGCAACTTGATCCTAAAGAATTAGTCAATTACAGACCAATCTCGAATCTACCGCTTCTATCAAAAATATTAGAAAAGGCAGTGTCTTCACAATTATGTTCCTTTTAGAAAGAAATTGTATATGTGAGGATTTCCAGTCAGGATTTAGACCGTATCATAGTACTGAGACTGCTCTAATTAGAGTTACAAATGATTTACTCTATCATCTGATCGTGGTTGTATCTCTCATTAGTGTTACTCGATCTTAGCGCTGCATTCGATACTATCGATCACAATATTCTTTTGAATAGACTCAAAATTATGTTGGCATTAGTGGAACTGCATTGGCATGGTTTAAATCTTACTTATCTGACCGCTATCAGTTTGTAGCAGTAAATGAAGAGATGTCACACCGATCACAAGTTCAGTATGGAGTACCGCAAGGCTCAGTGTTAGGACCGTTGCTTTTCACCCTGTATATGCTACCACTGGGAGATATCATTAGGAAGCATGGCGTTAGTTTTCATTGTTATGCTGATGATACTCAGCTCTATATTTCTTCACACCCTGACGAAACTTACCAATTCACAAGATTAACGGAATGCATAGCTGATATTAAAAATTGATGAATAGTAATTTCTGCAACTTAATTCAGATAAAACTGAATTTTTAATTATTGGACAGAAAAGCTCCACAAGTAGTGCCCTAGAATACTGTCTAACCTCGATGGCTGCTCTGTCAAGTCCTCGGCCAGTGAGGAACCTGGGTGTGCTCTTTGATACCAATCTTTCATTTGAAAGCCACGCTTCTAGCATCTGTAAAACTGCATTCTACCATCTTAAAAATATATCTAAATTACGCTACATGCTTTCAATGCAAAATGCTGAACAACTAGTACATGCTCATGAGCTCAAGGCTAGATTATTGTAATGCTCTACTGGGTGGTTGCCCTGCTCGCCTAATAAATAAACTCCAGCTGGTCCAAAACGCAGCAGCTCGAGTTCTTACTAGAACCAGGAAGTACGATCATATTAGTCCAGTTCTGTCAACACTGCACTGGCTCCCTATTAAACATCGCATAAATTTTAAAATCTTGCTTATTACTTATAAAGCAATAAATGGTTTAGCTCCCCAGTACTTAAGCGAGCTCTTAACGCAATATACTCCATCACGCCAATTGCGGTCTCTAAACTCTGGCCAGTTGAAAATACCTAGAATATCTAAATCAACTGCAGGCGGTCGATCCTTTTCCTATTTAGCACCTAAACTCTGGAACAGTCTTCCTAGCATTGTTCGGGAAGCAGACACACTCTGTCAGTTTAAATCTAGACTAAAAACACATCTCTTTACTATGGCATACACATAGAACATTTTTAACTTTCTTTATTCAAATCAAATGACTGATTGTTAGGCTGCATTAACTAGGTCAGCCGGAACCGAACACTTCCCATAACACCTGATGTACTGCTTACATCATAAAAAGAGTGGCATCCACACTAATGTTAGTCTCTCTGTTTATCCCGAGGTTTACTGCAGTCGGCCGGATCCAGGCCGTGTCCGGATCGGATGGTGGACCTGCATCTGACATGACCAGCTCATCCTGGAGTGTCTGCTGAGACCGTGTCCATTAGTGTCTCCTCTGAATTCGCCCTCACCGAACGTGATCCTCAATTAACCCGTCTCGGCGCAATAACTCCGATCTTTCAAGTATTCATATTCTTGTGTGTAATCGACGCGCCATCCTAAATGAGCCCGCCTCGTGCGTCATACCCAAAATTTCGAATATTCCTATCTAATATGATTTAAGACCTGCAAGGTTGCCAGAGTAATAATTATACACTGTTAATAATAGGCCAGAGGAGAACTGGCACCCCGACTGAGTCTGGTTTCTCCCAAGGTTTATTTTTCTCCATCATGCCCTGATGGAGTTTTGGTTCCTTGCCACTGTCGCTTTGGCTTGGCTTGCTCAGTTGGGGACACTCAAATTATGATCCAAGTTACTCAACTAAATATACAAATAGAATGTATTAATTTGGTCATATATAATTCTATAAACTATCCAAATTAAACTAGCCAAATCAAATTTTGTTGCAATGTTGTCCTGTTTAACACTGTGAAGCTGCTTTGAAACAATCGTCATTGTAAAAGCGCTATATAAATAAAGTTGATTGATTGATTGATTGATTTTCATCGTACTAAGAGAAACAATGTGAATCGTTTAGTCGCTGGTTTGATTTACAGACACATAGATAAAGAACATCTGACTGAGCATGAATCATTACATATCAGAAATCACTGGTCTCAGATCAGACATTAGAATGAACACGGTTAAAAACATGAGCCATTACTGTCGAGTCCATATCGTAAAAGTCTGTTTGCAAAGCCTGTGCAAAATTGCGCCTGATTTATCAAAGAATCCACAGTGAAATGTACCGAATACAAATGAATAATGCTCAACTGAGACTCACATTGTTGAAAATAAATAAGCATATTCCTAGCATTATGATCCTCTGAAAGGTAATGTTATTTTAGTCCATCCTGTATCGCTCTTCTCTCCTCGTCATCTCACTAACACACCAGTGGGCGGAGCCAAAGTTACAGTGATGCAGAAGATGTTGATAGGCGGTCTTTCACCTGATAGGCACTCTAACGCTGCATTCACACGGGGCTTCGGCGTTCAAGTTTGATGGGGCGTGGCTGAAGCTTGGCGCTGATGAGACCGTCATAGTGACAACAGCCAATCACACGTCTACACGTCTGAACGCAATTGGCTAGCGTTTGCTCTAGGGTATTTTCATAGGGCGATCTGATTGGATGACGCCTGTGTTGGCGCTTGAAAAGTTGAGAACTCTTCAGCTTCTGCCACTTGCAATACAAGTGAAGCGACGCGACCCACAATTCAGTTTGGCAACGCTTGACATCACCCATTAAAAGTGAATGAGAAGCGTTAATGCCGACGCCCCGTGTGAATGCGGCGTAAGTCGTTCTCTGGGCTTGGTTACAATAAAAGCTGTTTTTGGACTAACAAGGAAGTTTTCAGTTCTGAAACGTACAGGATATTGTTATAGCATGATGACCTCTTATTTGTCAAAAGGTCAGATTTTACAGTAGCCTGTCGTGGCCATACTCAATTCTAGTCAGAATATGAGTCTGGTACCGCTCCATTGGGATTTGATTATGGGGCGTGTTTCAACCGAGCCAGGAAAGACCTCAATTGGACAGACCGACAACCAATCAGAGCAACGGAGCGACGCGTAACGTTAGTTGTCAAATGTCATCAGAACTCAACTGTACTGTGTTGCCAAGTCCGTGTTTTCTCCATGTCCGCAGGTTGAAGCGACCCCAATTATGTGATTATATAAACCCAGGAATGCGAATTTTAGCAGGCAACCTTGCCAAAATAACATATTTTGCCAACCAAACGCCATTTTTTTCCGGAGAACCCCCCGGAAAGTTATTGTTTTGGGCTATAGTTTTGAGTAGAGATTGTGCGCGACATTGCAAAAAAACTTGGCAACCCTGTCTGCACGCGCGCTGGATTAAGTAACGTTACAAGAAAAAGATGAGTGTAAACGATCTTTGCCAGTATTGTAATAAAATAATTTAAGGATACACAGAGTACTTACCAACACGATCATCGTTTCTGAGAGAAATAGTGAAGGTGAATGCATATACGAACAAGTTCTCCGTTTAGGATAAGAGCAAATTCAACCCAAAGCGCCTTTGATGACGTGGATGATTACGTGACTGTTGATCATCTGTCCATCATCGTCTAAAGCCCGCCCTGATGATTTCATTGGTCCGAACAGTTTCTGTTCAAGCATAATAACTCCTCTATGGAGCGAGTCCAGACCGAACTGCCCGAGCAAAAAAATTTGTGGGCGGGGCTAAATTCGGCTGGCATC